>PVJS01005283.1:0-64846 GCA_004027185.1 Glis glis
GCCTAGCAAGTTCCTCCAACTTTGACATCCCTCCTTTGCCCCATGATAGCCTCACAATCCAAAAACTTAAGAGTAAATGCCACTCCCAGACCTAGCCCATGCCCTGGGGCAGGGCAGAGCCTGTTCTCATTGCCTGGTGCACATCACACAGGTACCAGACATTCCAAACACCACCCCAGGAGGGAGGTGCATGCTCGGCAGAAGCAGCATCATGAGTCAGGCGTGTTGCCCACTGTTTTAGGATGGGTGATGCTGAAGGACGGGCTCAGGGGAAGAGGAGGAGGGAGGCCATAAGATAGTGTGGGTCTGGATGCCATCCTATAGGTAACAGCGACTCCTGGAAGCCCTGTAAGTTGGGAGCGACTCTGATCATTGTGCAGATGATGAATTTAGAAAGGCAAAAGGGAAGCAGGGGATGCAGTCTAGGGGCAGAGAGATCATTGTGAGGCTATTGAAACAATCTGAATTTTAAAACATGGAGGGCCCAGTTTAGTCAAGAAAGTCTAAATATTGATGTTGGCATTTCAGTGATCTTCGCTGTTAAGTTCTACTCCCATTAAAGCTAGACTACGGGAAGGCAACATAATTATACATGCTGAGTACCCAGAGGAAAGCCTTCAGTAGCTTATTTAATGTCCTTTGTTTAGGTTTCCTTGAAGTTCAGTGAAAATAGCCACCTGAAGGATTTCTCTGTATTTTATGTAAAACTACATCCATAAAATTAAAGTCATTAATAAGAGGGTATACATGAAAATTTTCTTCCAATACATCAAACCAGAAAAATCTTGGCCCCTCAGAATGAATTTCCACGTTTCCTTTTATTTAAAAAATGAAAATTACATAAGTTATTGCTTCCCCTTCTTGCTTTGACAACCAGGAAGCTCAGGGCCAAATTAAAGAATAATTCTTGGTTCAGGTTCCTGATATAATAGTGTCTCCTATCTTTCCATATGGTTTGTGGCTTCTCTTTCTATATTTAATATTATTTGTTGGTGAAAAAACTGAAAGCCTCTTTGAATCATCTTAGAAGTAGGAAGAATATAAACTGGAAAAAAATTCCCGTAGGTATCCTGGCAAATAAAAGGCAAGACCTATATGTTCTAATGGGATTGTTAAAACTTCAAGGAAATTGACTATCTTATTATTATCATTGTTATTGTTGTTATTATTTCATCTCTAGTGCCTACCACAGCAGCTGGCCAATAGCAAATGCTCTAAAACTGCTGAATTGGGCTACTTAGCGGCTTAGAAACAGCTGTGTGAGGACACAGGACAAGGATTCAACCAGGTGTCAATGATGCCCAACCCAACAGGCCAAGTCCATTGTTCATCATTTTCCCATTATTAATATTTTTCAGCGTTTTAATAGCTTTGACTTCTCTGCCATGCTCTAATAAAATGCAAGCACCCCAGGCAGGTATAAAACCCCACTGGGAAAAGATTCTGTAGCTATCTGACATTTTAGTTTGAAAGCAAGGACTTCTGGGAACTGACACAGGATAAACATCTGGAGGATAGAGGTATGTATGGGATGGAGAGAAAAAGACCCAGGACTGAAGGAAGCTGGCAGTGCTGGGCAGGGCAGGTGGAGGGCTTCGGAGATGAACTTACTGACCTCACACACGTGACAGTTGGTTTATCTTGATAACGCTTTTGTAATAAAAAATGTATTTTATCCTAATTTTTTCTCCTACCCTTTCTATGATTTTGGAGATGTTTATCCTGAAGCAATTCAGAACCTATAGAAAATACCTATCAATGTCCTTTACTTATTTTTACTTTTAGAAATAAATTGGTCCTTGATTTCGTTTCTCCTTCTTGTCTCTCTAACACACTGACTCTATTCTCCCAGAAATGTCTGAGGAAAGCAGGAAGTGCTAGAAAGATCCATTTATACAAGGGAGTGTCGATACTCTGAAAGAGTGGCGCACCATCTCTTGTGCATGATATTTGTTCATGTGTTTCTAGAAATTCTACTTAAAAATTAAGATAAGAGAAATACTTTCATTCTTAATATTTGCTTAATTCTTACTACATGTGTTATGGTTGGAAAGTAAAATGTCCCCGGGACCTCATGCTCTGGAGGCCGCCATGCTAGGAGGTGGATCCCTGGGGGTCTGAAGGCAGGGCATGGCTGGAGATGGGTCCCTGGGGGTGTGGCCGTGGGGACTTTATATGTCCCTTGCCCCCTCCCCTAGCTCTCTCTGCTCCCTGCCATCATGCCCTGAGGAACTATAGCCCCGGCTCCTGCTTGGCAGCCAGTATAAATGGACTATGTATACAAACTGAAATCTCCAGACCTGTAAGCAAATACATCTTTCTTCCTCCAAGTTTCATGTGTGTCAGGTATTGGAGCACGCAGTGAGAATGCTCACTGAAACAACGTGTGAGGCCTCGAGGCCTTTGTACCCACTAGATGGTAAAATGCCTCTTTCCAAAGTTTTCATAGTGCCCTGAACTGAACACTTCCATTTACTCGTCTGTCTCTGCCACTAGTCTGCAAATTTTGGATTTGCTTCTATACCCACAGTGCTGAGGGCGATACCCTTGGTGCTTAATAATGTTCCTGCTGAGTTGGGAGAGTTAGACACTGTCCTTCAAGGAACCTAGAGTCCAGATAGGGAAGCAGGGCAGGTACATCCCTTCAAGATGGTAACAATAGCTCATGGTAGCAAATGCTGAGTGTCAGGAAAAGGTAGAGATGACAGGTACTTCTTTTTTGGGATCTTATATTCCATTGTTCTTACAAGTGTCAGTGTTACTCCTAACAGGATTCAGAATTACAGTGTTTAGAAAGGTTCCAACAGACTGCAGTTTGAACGTGAACTGCGCCATTTACTAGGACTGCAATCTTGGGCAAGTTATTTAGCGTTTCTGAGCTTTGCATTGCTCCACTGTTTAAACAACAACATTGTCTATGTTGTAAAGCCATTGCTAAGATTATACCAGACCAGGGATATAAAGCACCTCATGCAGTGAAAGCCACAGACCAATTAATATTGGCATAGCATGAACAAATATTGATCGATTGATGAACTTTTCTATATGTAAATCTGGAATATTCTTCTGGGCACAGTTTTCTAACCTGTACACAGATAATTCTGCTGAGTCTATGTATTCAAGGAATACTTCTTTTTTTTTTAAATCATACTGGAAAAACCTAATGAGAGTAAAACAAACATATTACTGAGTAATTAACTACTGATGGAGTTTATAATTAGCTCCTTATCAGGGTTAGTTATTTGCAGAATACAAGAATGACACTAGCCTTTTAAATGACATTAATAACTGGCTCTCCACTCAGAGAGTGACAGCAAAAGATAATAAGACATAGTTGGAGAAGTGTGTAGAAGGATAGGAGGTGAGGAGCCCTGTTTGGGAGGTTCATGGGACATGTGCAGCACACATATGAAAAACAAACAGCCCATAAACTTTTAAATTAATCACTGCCCGCAAGTATTTGCAAAGCTTTCTCATGTTGACTGAGTGCAGTTATACACAATGTCTCTTCCATCAGCAAACATTCAAATCCTCAAAGTGTATTAACACCCGAATGTATTCACAATCTCTTTCTTCTATTATAAATGTACTTTGGATTTGAGACTCCTCCCCCCCTACCCCCTAGAGCTGATACTACAGCGAACTAAGGGGAACATTCAAAAAACATCAAAGGGGACGGTGGGATCTGGTTCTATTTAGCGAACAACTGTTTCTTTAACCGCCTTCACGGTAACAGAAATGACTAAGTTGATTTTTTAAAAAATTAATGATGTTTAAAATACTGTACATAAAAGCGAGGTAAGAGTCCCTACCAAGGAAAATTCCTATAATCTGGGCATTGTTTTAAATCATAAAACTCTGGTTTTGCTTCAGGAGAAATACACCTCTGACACACGTTTTTCTGCAAAGTACACAATCATGAAAGATCATTCTGCACCATTCTTTTCTTGTCACAGTCCAGTGCTAAAGCCAATTTGTAAAAGAATACTGTGGGTTTAATGCCTAATCCCTTCCCCTCTGGTACAGGTTATCTAGTGACAACAGGATCTTGCGAAATGCTTCATTTGGATTTTGGCTTTGTGACCTAACTTAAGGGGATCAAGAACCCTGGGACTGGGATCAGGCTGTGCTCTTCAGCTTCGTGTTCTTTGGGTCTCCCAGAGCACTGGAGTCTGTACCCATGCCCCACCCTGCTATCTTACCACACTGGCTTTTATAACCTCACACCAGGATATAAAATGGGTTTCATTTTTTAGGTCAACCCCAAACAGACTGAATTTTGAGACCTTTTGGGGGCTCAGCAGGGAAAGAACGGAGACCGAGTTGCATTGTCTATTGTGGGCAAGGGGACTAGGCTGGTGTCACCAGGGTCCCCTTCCTGACAAACAAGCCACAGATGTGTCCTCCTTTGCCCCAGTCAAGCACATCCTTCCTTTCTGGGGAACATGCTGGGTTCCTCACCCATCCTTCCTCCACACCTTTGCTCATGTTCTCACCCCACCCACAATTCCACCCTTTTCCCTTCCCATCCCTCCAACCCCAACCAACATTCAGGGCTGAACACAAGGCTCGCTTTTTGAACAAAGCCTTTTAAAACTATTTTTAGCCTATGACACACAATTTAGCTCTGTTTTTTATTGTCTGGTAGGTATGCCTGTGTATACATAAACCTTTCCTTTCTGCTTAATGTGTACTTGCTTTGTCTCTCTAAAGAGAATGACAGCAGTCTGGAAGCTGAGCCCACTTCTTTGGTATCTTCTATTATTATGGGCACATCGCTAAATGCCTAGCAGGCCCAGGGTTAAAATCAAGGTGTGCAACTATGCAGCATAACTGCTTTGAGAGCCATCCATGAGTTACCTGGTAGAGGATGTGCTGGGTAAAGACCTCCTCATTGCTCCTGGACTCATGCTGTAGTATGAAGAGCTTTCCAAATCTGAGAGAGAAAAATTGGGGCCGGTCCCTGCAGCGATTGGTGCTAGAATGAAAAAAAGCAAAAAAGAAGAAACATCAGTTAAGTTCTGTGAATAGAAGATCAATGAGAGTCCATCTCAGTGTTGCAGTTAACACCTTTTCTCTTTGCATTTATCTGGGAAGCTTATCCAAAATAAGCAGTAATCAACTCTGACTTCAAAGGGATGTTGACAATAAAAATAGTCTACACCAGAAAGGCATATTTTTTTCTAATGTACCTTTCATCTTTTCTCTTTTGGGGATAGTAAACTGTCACCAAGGTTACAACATTCCTGGATACTTTAAACAAAAATACCTCTCTGTGTTTGCGTCTTAAACTTTTCTTGAATGACCAAAATCTTCCTTGGGCTTTTCTAACTTTGATCCTGAAAGTTTCTCCTCATCTGTATTTTGGAATTCTGTTCTGAGCTTTGGTGAGAGCATATTCATCTTTCTGGGCCACTTATTCCCAATTTCTTACAAGGAGAAATGTGCAATTTCTACTTACCCCAAATCACCTTGGTACCCTTTACTTTCATATTTGTCCTGCCTTGTAGTTTATGGCCCAGGCTGTAGTTTTTATAAATAAAACTTCACTGGATCTCTGGCATGCTCATTTATTTACATATTGCCTACATATTTACAAATTGTCTATGACTGCTTTAATACAACATCAGAGAACAGCAGCTATGACCAAGGCCATGTGGCCCCAAAGCTGAAAATACTTATTTTCTGTCCCCTTATAGAAGAATTTGCCAAGTTCTGATTCAATTTGGATACTATGTGATTTTCAAAGCTGACCCTTGCTGAGACGTCATCCCCTGGATTTTTTCTAGACTCAAGCCTTTAGATGTCTTGTCTAGAGTAGCTTAAAAATATTTCCAAATGATTAAATAACATTTAGCAATTTTATAAAACAACTCTAATGTAAAATTAGTGGTGAGATTACATTGGAGCAAATAATCTCTTTTTTGAGAGATTATTCAAAAGCAGGAATCATAGATGCATATATTATTGGATATTGCATATTGTACAGAGTTGAGTACAGATATAAATAAGTTAAATACCTGTTATTCATCAGAAGAAAGTATAACTAGGAGCATCATGAACAGAGACTTTCATTCAGATGATAACTGAGAGTCTGCTATTGCCAAGACCTGTGCTGGCTGAATGGGTGCTGCGGTGAAAGGCGAGGTCCCCACCCACAGGCAGCTCTGCAGGGGAAGCCTGACAGTTAAAGACAGTCTAGGAGTCCTCTGTAGACTTGTTCCCACACTGATATGGCCACACAGAAGTGGATGCCTAACCTAGCCTGGAAGAAGAGGTTCAGGTGAACACAAGGGTACCAGAAAGTGTGATGCTTGGGAGAACGGTGAAGGGACAAGAAGGACTTAGCTGAGCAGAAAGGAGGGTTTCCATGTAGCAGAACAGCATAAAGAGAGGAGAACATAGAATGCTTACTGGGTTACTGACAGCCTGAGATGATACAGTGTATAAGACATGAGGTGGAAGGGTGTAGATGAGGCCACCAGGAGATCTGGTAGATTTCTTCAAGGCCTGTGGGTTTGAATCCAGCATATCACCAAATCTATAAGGTACGAAAGCACTTATCCACCAAAGTGGCAACGGCGGCATGTATACAATCCCTTATCCCAGCAGGCAGCCAGTAAGCATCAGTCCAAAGGAATTGGTTGCCACACTGAGGTTTCTTCACTAGCGAAAGAACTGGCAGTGGAGGGGAATGCCATGCTTACATTTGCATTCATAATCCAGAAATAGCACTTTGTCATTGGGAGGCAGGGAGAGGGAGGGGTACTTGAAAACAGGCCACAAGGGTCATTTAAAGGCAAGATGGGGATGTGCTGTAAGTGAAAGGCTGGCAAAAAGGAGTCTGATGCTAAGTTATTTAGAATCAAGTTATTAGAATCAAAAACATGTCATAGTAATGGGATTACTCCCAGGATTGCTGCCTGGGAAGCTGATGAACTGTGGTGCTGAAAGAGAAATATGGAATCACAAGGTATGAGAAAACACAAAAGTTTCTAAGAAAAAACATTGAGTCATTGGATTAATAGCAGTGACCAAACCTTAATCACAATCATCATATAAAAACAGTCACTGCTCAAAAGTAGGGAACTCTGAAATTCATATCTACTTTTTGAAACTCAAACCCAGTTCTCAATGACAGGCTCTAATGGAGGGAGGACCTTCGTTCAAAACCAAATGGTTAGGCTTGGCAGTAAATGTAAACAGAGTTCTAATTAATAATGTTGCGAGTCATTCCATAATTTGCTTTCCATATTAAATTTATTTGCATAATGTCCTCTTTTATTCCATGATATTTTATGTATGAAATAGGCTGTGGGGCGGAGGAGATTACTCAAATGTGATTCAGGTCGCTCATCATCACCTTAGTAGCCCGACATGGAACAGGTGCTTTTGAACACTTTGTACCTCCTGGAGCCCAAAGAGTCACACCTCATGTTAACTAGAGAAGAGGGACAAAGCGAAGGCAGGTCAGTAGCAAAGGTTCGCATTTATATTTTCTATCCAAATTTCAGAGTGGAGCTGAGGCCTCAGCTGTGTGGAGAGAAGGGCAGGATCCCCCCCAGCCTGGCTCTTGGAAGGAAAGAGAGAGAGAAGAGGAGAGAGAGAGAGAGACAGAGAGAGAGAGAGAGAGAAGAAGGCCTAACCTGGACCAAGAGGGGAAGTCTGAGGCCTTCTTCTAGTGGGGACCATCGGCTGTATTTGTATTAAACCCTTCATCTATTGCATGATCCATCCTAGATCCATCCATCATTTCCTGCAATTATCTTTTTTTTTTTTTTTTGCAGTACTGAGGATTGAACCCAGGGGCATTCTACCTCTGAGCTGCACCCCCAGCCCTATTTTTCATTCTTTATTTTGAAACAGGGTTTCACTAAGTTGCGGAGGGCCTCACTAAGTAGCTTGAGGCTGGCCACTAACCCCGATCCTCCAGTCTCAGCCTCCCAAGTACTGGGATTACAAGCATGCGCCACCATGCCCGGCTGTACAATTATCTTTTTAAAGTGTCACGGGAGCCAGAATAGATGAAGGAAGGAAAAGGCATGTGTCAATATGGTGACAGATTCAAAACACAAGTAAGCACTCATCTGGGTTCCTTAGCTTGCATCATATTCCCCTCCTGTGAGCCGTTGGGTGCACCATCATGGTAACGTGGCAAATGGCACTGGGTGGCCCAGCGGCATGGTGCTACTGCCCAAAGTGCCAACTGGACTTCTGGAAACAAAAGCTTGGCAAACTGGTTTGTGTGTGTCCTGAATTGTAAAATGTCACTCCGTTTTGGAAATAAGAATGAGTTTTACAAGCTGGGATCAGTAATCCTAATAATGCACAGACCCAAACTCCACCTTTTTCAAGGCGTCTTTGCAAGGAAATGTACTCTCCTGCTACTGCCTGTGTGCACAGATCATGGGGAGGGCTATCTTATCAGGATGCATTCTGACTCACTGGTACTGTTACTCCAAAGAGAAATCTCATGGCTGAGGGTAGGAACCCCTATTAAAGTGTCCCTGCAATGGGCTGGGCATTCTAGGTGCCTCCAATGTAGAAACAGGAAGAGCCTTTAATAGGTAATGAAGGATTCCAAAGGGCTGTGGGCAGGCTTTTTTGAGTACCCGTGAAGTCATGTTTCAATAGGTACTTTATTTACTATATCTAATTAAATTCTCAAAACAATCTTCTCAGGAAAGCACTAGATGAGGAGAACTGAGCCTGACTGAGATCAAATAACTTGCCCTTAGTTACAGAAAGGCAAAAAGGAGTTTGTGTTATAAGTTAAGGATGTCTAACCTGTGCCTTTCCTGCTGCACCACACTGACTCTCCTACATAGAGTCTGCCTTCAACTTGAGATAATAAAGCCAGGCATGGTGGTGCATGCCTATAATCCCAGTACTTGGGAGGTTGAGACTGGAGGATTGGAGATTTGAGACCAGCCTCAGCAACTTAGCAAGACTCTCAGCAACCTAGCAAGACCCTGCTTCAAAACAAAAACTAAAAAGGACCTGGGGGTATAGCTCAGAGGTAGAATGCCCATGGATTCCATCCCCAGTATCACAAAATAAAAGAAAAAAACCTTAATAAAATAAGAAGGATAATAAAAAGGCATATGGTATCTGTTCCCAAAAGGATTACAGCCTAAGAGGGACATGAAAGTAAGACCTGAATATCCAACAGAAAGATGAATGTGCTAAATCTCACAGGAGAAAAGCAAAGAATGTGTTGGGGAAGTTCAGAAGTGTCATGGATCCCACTGACTTGTGAGATCAGAGACAGGCTGATGCCAGGAAGGGTGGGCATTTGTGCTGGGCATTTGAGCCTTCAAAGATATACAGGTTTAAAGAAATAGAGGAGACAGGAGAGGCTTTCCAGGCAAACCACAAAGCATGTGCGTAAGTTTGAAGGTAAGAAGTAGAGTGAGGGATCTGCGGAATCTATGACCAGTTCTGAGTAGGGAAGTGGTAAGATAATGGTTGAATGTGAGGAGCGTTCAGATAGCAACAGTCCACAGAATGTATGAAAGGGGCTAAGATGCTGCAGGTGGGGAATATTGATGCCCAAGTCCTGGCAAGGGGGAATGGAGGCCTAAAGTGTTCAATACAAGTGATAGCCAGAGAGAAAATTTTTATAATGGATATCTGATACTTTGTCCAGATAGTCAACATGTCTAAATGGCATGTTCTCACTTGTGCACTATGAAGGCATAAGTAAGTAAATGATCATATTCTTCTAACAAATATAAAATATTCATAAGATGTATAGTGCATTTCTTAGCTAATAATAGCACTACATTCCTTTTTTTTTTTTTTTGCAAATTAGGGAACTAGTAAAAGTTGTGAAGGATTGAATGACTTATCCAATGTCACTCAACTTCTGGCCTGCCCGGCTTCTGAGGTTAAGGACCAACTGTTTTCTGGTGTTACAGAGTTATTTAGCCACTGCCAATCAAACATGGGGATGGCAAAGAAGGACTGGACCAATCACAGTACTTCCTTTCTGTTCTGTATTGTGAAATCTGATTTTGCTCTACTTTTACCTGACTGTAGGCTTTATCATTGTTTTAATGGTCTCACATGTAACATTTTCTCCCAACTAGAGTGAGTTGCATTTCAAAGGGTTTAATGATAGACATCATAGGGGATAAAACAAGTGCTGGCCTGGTACTGGGAGAGTTCATCTAGAGTCCCAGGCCTGCCATTAACCCCCTGAATAACTTGGCTAAGTCACTGAAACTCTTTGGGCCTCATAATTCTAATAATTATGATAAACATGAAAAACTACCATTACCACCACCATCCACCATCACAATGTAGTAAGCACCATTTATGGGTCAGATGCTGGATTAAGAGCTTTAAGCACATCAACCCATTCAATCCTTACAATGCCACTAGGAAGGAACTGAGGCACAAAGAGGCTAAGCAACTTTCCCAGGTCATGAGGTCAGAGGTCATACCACATGACCTTTAATCCTACAGATCCCAGAGCTTCTTTTGTGCTCCAAAACAACTCACTACAGTTTTGTGTACACAGTTGATGATCAATAAATATGCTTTGAATTAAGGAGAGTAAATAGTTATTCTCCCCTTTGCCCCCACCTAAACTTTAAAGCATGCAAAATGAAACATAGACTTCTATAAATACGTCTCAGTAGTGAGGTTGAGCCCCACATTTCCTAAGCAACATCACAATTACTCTTGCCTGAAGCATCTTGTTCTGCCATGGAGTTTTTCTCAAAAGGCTAACTTTTAGAAATTGTGTCTTCAGATGTTACGCCTAAGTCATACATCCCCCGCCCCCCTTTTTCCTGTCATGAGTAGAATATTCTGTGTCATTTCTTAATAAATGGTTTGCTATTAAGGAATCATTATAGTAATGTGGGCTATTGGAAGAGAGGGGTTACTTTAGTAGCCAACCCTCTTAATGACCTGCTCTTCTGTACACATTAGTAGTTGGATAAGGCTGTGGTTATTGAACTTCTGCCATCCAGCAGAGACAATCTGCTCGGGCTTGCATTGTTGGAAAGAGAGGACAATGGAAAAAAAAAATTCTATCCAAACTTTCAAGCTACTTTTCATGGGAGATGATGGTGCACCAAGTGTATGACTTTTTCTACAGGAATCATCAGGGAGCATTAAATAAGTGACCAGTGTGTCCAACCTATTGCTAATAGTACATGTCCTCTGTAGGCTGCATTCAATGGGATTCAACACATATTTATGCAGCACTTGCAATGTCCTAGGGCATTGTTTCCAAAGCTTGAGATACATTCATGCACAAGATATCTGAAAACCCCTGACCTTGTGGGGCTTACATTTTAGAGATTACAGCTGTCCCTTCCTCAAATCTCCATGGCCACTAAATAATATGTAATAATGGCAATGGATTCTTCCAAAAAGGCTATCAGGGTTTAGCACTCAATTTCCAACTTATAAAACAACTATGAAAAAGCTGAGGTATGTTTTTCTGCAGATCACATGATCTAAGACACTCAGGGTGACTTTGGGAACTTGTACTTTAAGCCTGGTGGGGGCAGGGGCGGGGAGTCCAACAACCGCGCACAGTTCTGTGGGCCCAGAACAATTTAGTGTTGTTTTGCATTCCAGGGGCAAAGATCTTGTAAGAAAGTCCATGCCATGGGCACAAAAGGAGTGAACATGGGAAAATACTTGTTCTTCTTTCTATCAAAGGCACAGTTGTAAAACGCACAATGCTACAAAAACTCAAGCAAATCTGGAATCATCGTTAAAGGGAATTAACTTGGAAAGTAATTTATGGCAAGAAAATCCAACTCCTTTGTTATCTTCCTTTTACTGTAATATGCTTCCTGAACACTGCCTATGAGAGAGGGCTTTTAGAAAGAAAAAAATATATAAGTATAGTAAAATTAACTCATTTTATCAATTTGTGCTCTCTGCCAGAGTTTCCTGACTGTGGCTACGAGGGGCTGTAAAACTGATGAATTTGCATGGAAAAGGAAACCAGTGTAAGTAATTTGTGTAAGAGGTAACACGGACATAGACTGCTATAATTCAGACACCCTGCAGATAGCAGACTGCTGCAGTGCGAGCAGTTATGGGTTAGAAAAATGACCACGCGGCAGTCAGTCTGACTTGAATGGAAATCAATCATAAAGGTACTTTCTCTGCAGCTTCTACGCCACAGTCTCCAGCAACTCCTTTGCCAAGCAGATTTCTGCTCTGTAAACCCTGTGCTGATCTCCCTTTTCTACCCTTGCTTTCTAAAAGATCTGACCAAATGCAGGCTAGGAGCATGGTTTTCCAAACAGCAACATAAAAGAAATGCACTGAACTAAAACACGGATTTCCCTCTATGTGAAAATGAGCTTGCCTGCTATTAAAAGATTTAAGCAATGCTTTTTATGAAATGTGGTATTAGGTGCCAAAAGTCGGCAGAATGTTTTTAACCCGGTGAAAGGCATCTGCTAGCATAGACAGACCACCGTGTTCATGCAATCACGACTTGTGGACACAAGTTAAGGGATATGTGAGTCTGTGTGGTGGCGGGAAGGGTAGAGGGAGATGAATAGAGAAATTTTTATTTCTTATAAAATGTTTCCATTTTATTAAAATAGGAACAATTCAGCAGGGTGTGGTGGCACACGCCCGTAGTCCCAGTACTTGGAAGGCTGAGACAGGAGGATTGCAGGTTCAAGGCCAGCCTCAGCAACTTAGTGAGATCCTGTGTTCAAATAAAAAATAGGATTGGTGGTATATCTCAGGGGTAGAATTCCTTTGGGTTCAACTCCAGTACCAAAAACAAAAACAACAACAACAAAAAACAGGAGCAATTCAGTGATACCCTCTCCTGCCCCACTCCAAATCACGAAGATGCTTTGTCTTTGGCAGATAATTATTGTGAGTTTAATTTGTAAATTATGCATAGTTAAGCACTTTATTGTCATAATGAAAGCTCAGTCTTGGATCTCAAGAAACTCAGATGTGTGTGCCACAAAGGAAGGAACCATCTCCTATTTCCTTCTCTATTCCTCTCAGCACACAGCAGGGACATTGCATACATTACATATGTGACAAATGTGCATTGAGTTGAACTAAAATTATATGAGCTTAATGGAAAATAGCTAAGAATTTACATTTATTGACCTTTTATTATGTGCCAGGCAATGAGTGAGGCGGTTTGCCTGAACTATCTCAGATCATCCTTGCAGTGTCCCCATGGAATATGTATTTGTACTGTTACCTTTTACAAAGGAGAAAATCAGCTGTGAGATTAAGAAACGTGATCAAGATCATACAGCTAAATAAGTAACAGAGCAGGAACTTGACTGCAGGTATTTCCTAGACATGTGCCCAAACAAACAGGAATAAACCCCACATTTGTGGTCTCCTTGCTTTTCCTTTGTCATGAATTACTAGGTAGACGAATTCAGCAAAGTTCAAATAGAAAAATAATTATCACCCACCAATTAAGTGGCAAAAGTTCAGCCTCCCCTCCCCTCCTCCCTTCTCTGTTTTTACAGGTCTTTGGTGTCTGCTGGACGCAGGGCCCGACTCTGGGCCGAGCAGAGCAGTCACGGAGGCTTGAGCAGCGCTGACTGATCTCCTGCATTAGTGGCTTCTGCCTTTGGGACTGAAATTGATTTTCTGCATTTTAGAGTATCATCTCATCTTGGCTTTTGGCTGAGGTCAAATGTGGTACCCGTTTAGTAGAGGATACAGACTCAGCCGTGGGATTCAGTCTTCCCTGACAGGGGATGGATTTGATGGCCTGGGAGGTCTTTTCACCACAATGATCTATTAACCAGGGAAAGGCTTCTACACATAAGCCCCTTTGCCAGGAGTGTACTGGGACTATCTGACCATTAGCTATTAGGAAACATCAACAGAGTCCCTTCCCCACAACAAACTAATCCAGCTGTCTACAAAAATAATCGTTTTCAATATTTTCACCAAGAACAGTTTAATTTTTTCCTTCTCCATCCATTGAAAAATCCTGGGTGTTAATATGTACCCCTATGAATCACATTCTGGATTATTTTGGTCCCAGTATTTCACTTAATGTGCGGCTTTGCTGAGTGTGGCCTCCACCTATCTCATCCTGGACATGCCTACAGGGCCACGGCCCACAGCTTCTCTAATTGTCAAGAGTCAGCTAGGGTAATGTATTCCAGTCTGGATCTCAATGTTGTGGGCCTTACTGTGGGGTAAAAAAGCATTTTTGTCAGGCTTTTGGAAATCACAAAAATGCCTCTTAGTTCCCCATTGTTACTTTTTGGATATGAATATTTACTCTTAAAAAATGAGGCTTATGGCCGGGCATGGTGGTACACGCTTATAATCCCAGTACTTTGGGAGGCGGAGACTGGAGGATCCGGGTTCGTGGCCAGCCTCAGCTCGCTCTCTCTCTCTCTCTCTCTCTCTCTACTTAGTGAGGCCCTCCACAGCTTCGTGAGACCCGGTTTCAAAATAAAGTATAAAAAATAGGGCCGGGGGTGTGGTGCGGAGGTAGAACACCCCTGGGTTCAATCCCCGGTACCGCAAAAAAAAAAAAAAAAATTGAGGCTTATGAGCACATGAATAAAGGTTTAGTAAAAAGCACACTGTCAGTAATGACCTCCAGAAGTTTTGTTGATAATATGAATAAGAGTGAATATTTTAAACCCTGTAGAACTAAATGCTTCTTTTAAAACTCTGATACAAATAATCCAGGCATAGCTGGCCATTTAAAAAGATATTAATGTGTCAGTACTAGATTGAGAATCTAAAAGTGTCCTTAGATACCCAGGGAGAGGTTTCCAAAATAATGCAGAAATATAGGCATTAGACACATGAATGAGAACAAGTATCGTCATGTTCTTATTCTATTAGAATTATTAACTCTGAAGGGGTCACTATAATGGTTTTTCTAAGATATCAGTTATTAGAACATATTTGTAAAATCGGTCATTCTTTATTTATACACACAGAAATATTTTTAATAAGTTTGTTGATAGGTGACAGCTCAAGGGTCAGCTCTGAGCACACAGTAAAAGGTCAGGGGTAGAGGCTTTGTCCAGTAATGATCATTGTAGTTACCATTATTGACCATCTACTATAAGCCAGAGATGTGATATTCTCTCGCTTAATCCTCATAACACTCCTGAGAGGTCTTACTATTTTGGCACTCAGACTTAGGTTCAGCCCACAGTTGTGACTTAAACAATATTTTCTACTAATAAATGACTATAAATAAATGACCTATGAGGAGAACATAGCCAAGAGGAGTTAAATATTGCCCAAAGTCATATAGTTAATAAGTGGCAAAGCTTGATCCCCAACTCTACATCTTGAGCTATTTTATGATGCTATGCTGCCATCTTGAATATGGATTTCATATGTTATACATAGGAATTATTACTAATGAGCTACCGAGAAAAGATTAGAAGTAGATGAACACATGAAAAGAGACCATGACAAGTTAGTAAATGTGTCCAGGTATTATGTGTTTTGTTTCTCACTAGGTCAAATCTTTATATTAAGAATATTCATTGGCTGGTAAATTTAGCAGAATCTTTAGCTGAGAACAGAGAACAAAAGTCCCCCAAGTCCTGCCAGGAGAATTCTGATTACCAGCTCTAACCAGAAAGGTAGAAGGAGTGTGAGCCTAAGAGAAAGAACTGGACCTTCATGCACAGCATTGCCCAAAGCATCCGCTGATGTCATAAGCTTGTTCCTGCCCTAGTTCTAATTTCATCCAGCACACTGGTCCAGGATACACGGCCAGGGCACATGTCCAGTACAAGGAACATGCACCTTTCAATTGGCAGGGCTGCGTCAGCTGAGGACAGAGTCAGCCTCAAGGCGGGGCTGCCTCTCACCTTACATGGCTCCTTCTCTGTTGGGTGAGGAGGATAGGACAGAACAAATCATGTTTGGCCACCCGAACTGGGAGCCGGGATTCAGAAGAAAGTGTAGTTTGACGAAAATTTCTATTACTGCCAGTCCATTCCATGTGCTGCCAGCTTAACTATCCAAATATCCACCCAAATATGTCAAGAAAAAAAAAATTATACAACAAAACATCCTCCCAAACTAATTCAATTTCAATATTTATTTTGAAAATTTATTGAATTATAGTAGAGGAAACCCACTAAATTAAGCCAGTCAGACTGATGTTTTTCTTCCTAAGAGTGTAGCAATATTTATTATTTTATCTCTTTATGAGGGGCTGATTAAAATTAGAAAATGAAACATTTGCAATGCCATAATATATTTAGACTAAGGCAGCATCGACAGGAAAAAAATGAAAAAAATACATAGGGCAAATCAGCATTTTTCTATTATGCAATCTAATAGATTTTGCTTAAAAGCTGTATTTTGGAGGTAAAACATTATGATCTTTAAAGGGCCACCCACCCTTTTGTCTGCTACACACATCCCCTCATTCTAGAAGAGGTGCCCTGACTTCTACAGATATAAAATGTGTGATGCTCATTTTAAAATTACTAGTAGAGCCTGCTATTGACCATCTAATTATGCCGAGTTCCATTTATAAACATAGCTAACCACTAAGTTTATGGAGACTTTTTGTGCTGCTTTAATAGGATATTGATCGAGAGCATAGTTTGAGTGGACTGCCATTGAATTGTGTAATGGCACACAGAAGGCAAGGTCACAGCCACTGTTCGTGCTAGGGCTGCAGTCTATTTTTTATTATCATCTTTTTGTTTCTGTCTTTAATGCTCAAGCCCCAATGGTTTCTTTCAAACAAACAAAAAAAGATCTTCCTTAAAAAAGTAAATTATTTTTAATTAATTTCCATAATATGATTCCCAGCTATCATGTTAACTTGACAGAGGAGAACCAACAACCTGCTTGCTCAGACAAGAAAGTTTAAAATCTATCCTGCTTTAAACAAAGATCTAAAGTACTGCAAATATTTCAATGGCATCCCCAAAGGACTGGATGGCTGGAATTTCTTATCCTAGACCCCATTTCCTCATTAGTCCTTCCATGTAAGAACATTCTGTATTTTCAAGTTCGGGCTTGTTCCTTCCAAAGAGTTTCATTTTCTCATTATGCCTCGTAGCTGAGGAGGCAGCTATTTCAGCAGGTTAGACTATGTGTCAGGTTAGACTATGGCCAGTCATTAAATTGCTGGCCTGAAAACCTATGTGCATGGACGTGGGCACTCAAAGGCACACGGAGGACCGAGAGACTTCTTCACCACGTCTCCTGTGTGAGAGTCTAGAGAGCACACATTTCCGAGGCAGAAAACAGCCACTAGGGTGCCACCTCATGCCAGGCTGAGGCATGTGCCTGGCTCCATTCACTCAGCTCTCCATTGACAAACGGCTCGGATCCTGAAGTCCACCCAGCAGCCGGGCTTTGTGGCAGAGCCAGGACAAGTCAGCTGCTGGATTTTAATAGATTCTGCAGCAGTGCAACAGGAACCAAAAATCAGTCTGGGTAACTGAGAGTGGTTTTCACACCCAAAGACTTACTAAGGCTGGCCACAGTGTACTGAGAATCCCGGCTTTTCAAAATTCCAGGGCCGTGAAGTCATCCTTAGCCACCAAGTTTACTTAACCCTTGCAGCCAGCCTGGGTGAACAAACCACTGCTAGAAAATTCGAACCCACCAGGCCAGCGTCACAATGGCCTGTGTGTATCTGCGGTTTGTCTCTCTCCCAGCGAAGTGTTTAGGGTTTCAGAATCACTCCACCAACTTCAAGTAAAACCGAGTCAGCACTTTGAAAGGAAATGGGCGGAAGGAGTGGATTTTTTTGGTGAGGGGGGGGGACTTTCTGGGTTCAGACCAGGAGGGATGTTTGACAGCCTCAGAGCACATACTTGGAGGGAGACACTGGCACAAAATAAACAAAAGCCGGGTGCTGACAGAGGGCTCTCTAAGCAGCACTGCTCAGCAGCTAGCAGAGTGAGCTCTTTGTAGCAACTGGAGGCAAAGAGGCCCATTTGAAAACGCCTCTAGAAGGCTTTGTTGGAGAATGCCGCGTCGCCTAAGAGCCATCTCAACAGATGGTTCCTGTCTCCTTCTTCACAGTATTATGCTAAAACAATGTCAGTGATTCTGAACCATGCTGCTAGCACGTGGAATACCTCCCCCAAAGCGTGGAATCTCTCTCTCTCTCTAGCACAGTGTCCAGGGCTCTGCCTTTCCCCCTCCCACGGAACAAGGTAAGAAGCAACCAGAACTACTTTCAGATGGTCCTACCACATTGTGGGTGGGGGAAACGGCAGTAGAACAAACACAGTTTTATGCTACAGAACTTTTCCTTGCTGAGGAAACAGAACTCTCCTCTCTCACCTTTTCATGGACTTTAGAAGATAACTCCAGAAGTGAAAGTGTGGTGAGCAGGAGGAAAGGGTGAGCAGGGAGTTCCTGAGAGCTTGCAGCTTCAGTAGGCCAGCAGGAGTCCTGATTCCTACGCCTCCACGTGTCTGACTGGTATGATTTAAAGTCAGACAACCTGGTTGCCTGATCTTCACCTCTGAATTTGTGAGGCGAAGCCAGCAGCTTTCTCTCGAGTTTCTCTGCCATTGCCACCATGGTACTAACACTATTATAAACAACAAACTTAGCACCCAGTTATTTCAGTGAATCCTCTGGAGGAAATACTGAAATAGCACCTCCCTTCTCTATTACAGTTAAAAGAGGAAAACTAAAAACAGAAACTAACTAGAAACCCGGTGAAAGTAAATATTTATATTATCACATTTATAAATGGAATGCTCAATATCTAGAAGCAACATTTCAAGGTAAGGCCATCATTACTAATTACTGTGAAGTATCCAGGCCATATATATACCTCATAATTAGCTATGATTTGGGGTTGAGGGGATGGATAGGACTGGGACACATAGGAGGAAGTTAAGAAGAAATCTGCAGCACAGTAGAAGAAATTCTAAGACGTTAAGGCCATTAAAAACATCCGGGTGAAAGGTAAAGCTATAGAGAGTAGAAAAATGGAGAGGTGATTGATATGAATAGGTGGGGCATGGCATTTTGGGGGCAATGAAACTATTCTATATGAGACTGTAATAGTGGGTACATGTCATTTGTTGAGTCTGACAGAATGTACAACATGAACAAAAGCACATGAGTGAACCCTTATGTAAACTATAGGCTTTAGTTAATAATTATGTGTCAATATTGGCTCATCAATTGAAAAGATGTACCGTACTAAGAAAAGTTGTTCAAAATAGGGGAAATTGTTGGACACAAGGGAGTTCTGTAATTTCTGTCAACCTAAACTCTAAAACTTAAAAACTGCTCTAAACAATATAAAGTCAGGGCTGTGGATGTAGCTCGGTGGTAAAGTGCTTGCCTAGCATGTGTAAGGCCCTGAGTTCAAGCCCCAACATTGCAAAAAAAAAAATTAAACAATATAAAACCTATTTATTAAAACCAAAATCATACCTGAAAACAGATCCAGGGAAAAATTTAGGTATCTTACATGTTCTGGTTTACATGAAAATAGCTTTACTTTTCTTTTTTAAATGTACAAGTTAAGAAGCTAAAAGTTTATCAACTCAATAAGAACTGATTACTGAATAAAAGCACGGAATGCTTAGATTCTATTTAGTTCTGTAATGCAGTTACAGGAGAGGTCATGACAAAAATGTCTTCAGTCAGCCAGCTGAGTACAGCAAAGTAAAAAGGGCAAGATGCTTAACCTCTCAGAGCATCATGGTCTCCTTCATCTGTAAAAACAGACTAACACCTACTGTGCAAGGATTGAACGAGATAGTGTTTACCAAGTGCTTAGCACAATGCCTGGCCCATGGAGCATGTTTGATAGATGCTAGCTACTATAATTTTTCACATTAATATTGCATCGTGCTCCTAACAGGGCTAACATCATGGGTTTAATCAACGTAGGTGCCAGTTCACTCCTTTCTATCCCTAGGATGCAGAATGCACCCCAGTCTTACTCATCTGCAAATAGTATCCCCCACAGCCCTAAAATGGAGGCTCAGCTCCTCCAATGTGGGCTCAGGAGGACGGGGGCAGCGCTGTGGGGGAATGGCTAAGGATTTCAACTCCCCCACATGGCTTGAATGCCAAGTCTTTCAGAAAGGTATGTAGGTGAGGAAACCTGAGTTTAGGGATCCCTATCCCAGCAGCCAAGGCAATTTGTAAAATATACCCTGCCGAACCTAGATTAAAGATCTACAAGGAAGAGGGGTCTCTGGAATACAGTCGACCAATTTGGCCTGAAGCCATGATTTAGCTGACATAGCCGGGTTCCACTCTTGCCAAACAGTATCAGTCAGCACAAGATCATGTGTGAGTGAGTCCTAGAGCGATTACACAGCAGCGCAGACTGAACAATATTTGGGAGCCAAAGGCTACCCCTGATGCTGGGTGTTGCCTATAAAACCCCCGGCCTGGGGACAGTAACAAAGCCAGGCCCCTCTGCAAATTCAGCCCCTGGTCCAGCCGCCCCTCTGGCAGTCCTGAAGGCAGGTAGAGAAGTCTCTTTGCAACCGTGTTATCTTAGACTCAATGGAGGTCTTGTCAAACCTCAACTGGAATGCTCTGGGATGTAAGACCAGAAAGGTCAATATGGGAACTGGAAGGAGGATGAGATGCTGGGGATGGTTCTGAGCGGTGTGGGCCTTCTCCTCCAGTCCCCAGACCTCGGGACACTGACAGGAATGAGGACTAGGTGTAAGCACCACAGCAGCCCAGGCAGAATATAATGGTCTAGTGCTCCAACCTCAGAGTTAGAAGGAATTTTTTTCACTCTTTAAAATTATGTTTGTATCTCAGTGAAGGTTCAATAAATGTATTTCCCTGTAATGCCACTATAGCAGCTATACTCTTATATTGTTATTACTAGTAAAATTATAAGACAAAGCTGGGCTCAGTGGTGCATTCCCATAATCCCAGTAGTGGGAAGCTGAGACAGGAGGATCGCAGGTTCAAAGCCAACCTTAAGCAACCTAGTGAGACCCTGTTTCAAAATAAGGAATAAAAAGGGCTGGGGGTGTAGCTCAGAGGTATAATCCTGGGTTCAATCCCCAGTATCAATAAATAAATAATAAAAATAAAAAATAAAGTAAGGCTGGGATGTAGCTCAGAGGTAGAAGGCCCAGGGGGTTCAATCCTCATACCAGAAAAAAAATTACAAGAAAAATTTGGAATATTGATCATTCTCAAGTCTTATGAACTAAAAATATAAATACACATGCATTGTTATTTGTCTATGGCAAATAACTGATTAATCGGCTGTGTGATAACCAGGGCACATATCCCCTTCCGGTTAAGAAAGCAATCTAGTCTCAATTTCACTAGTTGGTACTTTAACCATGTTTCAGTAAAATAGCAGTGACTTCTCCATTTCAAGTCAGAACCTCCTGCTCCCAGTGCCTCAATCCTCAGGATTCCATCTACCCTACACTGGAACACCTCGCCATCCATGTGGGAGTCCCTGACTCCCAGAATTCTAATACTCGTACTTACCTTCCCTTTATGTCCCCTGTCTAGTCACCCACAGTAGATTTTTCAGCTTCACTGGGGCCAGTCTAAGAGTAGGAATTCTAGCATTCCTGAAGCCTGGCTGAACCATTTACCTACTGTTGGACTTTAGGTAAATGACTTCAATAGATCCTCCATTTAACTCATTTGTAAAAATGAGGGTAATTTCAGATCTGACAAGTTCATTGCAAGAATCAATTTATATAACACACACAAAGGCCTAGCATGGTATGTGGCAGGTAGCAAATGTTCAATAATCATTGACTTCTCTTTTGCCCCCATGTTCTATCTCATTTTCTGGACTCTTAAGACCCTTCTAGCCTCTGAATGACTGAAGATCAGGATGGCTCCACTTGCCTGACCTGACATTTCGTCATGAAGTTGACCGGCTTACCTGGTCCATCTTGAGGCCTGTAACACAGTGAATGGGGAGTATGAACTTGAAATGAAAACATGTATGTTCACTCCACTCATTCCACAAAGGGCTTGACATCACTTGAAAGCAATTTCGACAATGTAAAATTTTACCAACATGAGATAATTTGAATTAGATGTGGGGGGTAAAAACAAAATTTTAATATTTAGTACTGATTTTTCCTTTTTTCTATCATGACCTAGAGCATCACAAGAATTGTAAGCATGCTTTTAAATAAAAGCAAAGAGATATTCATGAGGAAATGTAGCTGGGCAAATATGTGTGTGTGTTTGTGTTTGTGTGTATATCTAAGAGAGAGAGAAGAAGAAAGAGAGAGAGAGAGAGACTCCTATACTTCTCTTGGACTGTCTGGATTATGTTATAGCAAAAATGCAATCAATAGGCCTTTGATCAAGGGAACAGGGTGGTGACAGGTACTCTTCACTGACCGTTGTTGGTCATTATTGACAAGCTGGTAATGATCAGCCTGTGCTGTGTCACTCATACCGAGGGCATTAGCATTGTTTAAAGGTCAGAAACAAATTCTTTTAAAATGCAGAAGTTCTTAGAAATCAGGGAAGACTCAGGATTTTTAAAACTAAGTTCATACTATATTCTAGGGAATATGCGAGACACTCAGATTGCCATCCTTCCCCTGTGCCTCATATTAAAATATTTAACTTTTCCTGATTCTGAATATTGGCTTTCAAATATACTGCATGACAAAATTCTTCTGGTGAGGAGAATGAAAAGGGGATTCTGAAAGATTTTATTTTTACGTCTCTGGGAGGCCTGGACAGAAAATAAACACAAACCCAAGGCAAATCCACACCAAATCAAAGCAAAATTCGACTTACTCTGTGACACTCTTACTAGCTCAGTCACACTGAAAACACCTGATGTGACAAAACTGTCCTGGAAGCCCAAATGTCCTGCGGAAACAAAAACAAAAGAAAACAATGTGTCATAAGTAGGAGATACTTGACAATAGAACTCTAAATATTAGTTTCATTATGATTAAGAAATGTGCGGCCTAATCTGATACTAGGCTCCGGTGGCATGGACGTGGGAGGGCACAGTCATTTCATTATGCAGAGAGCTTTTGGGTTGAATCTGGAGGTTGTGGAAAGCTATGACACAAGGACTGGGTGATTTTTGAGATGGTTAAAAAATTCAACAGGAAATCTGAAACAAACGACAATTTAAAAGAAATGGTTATGACCTCTGAGGCCTAAACAATGGGGATGAAAACAGCGTCCCTAGGAACCAGTCAGGACAGCTAAGTTCCATAGAACTGTTGAAACGTTGTTCTCTAAAGAAACATCTGATCACGATTAGTGATCCATTTGTTTAAATCAAACAAGACTTAAAGATGTTCCTTAGCTGGGCATGGTGGCGCATGCTTGTAAGCCTAGTACTAGGAAGACTGAGACAGGAGGATCACAGGTTCAAGGCCAGCCTCAGCAACTTTGCAAGGCCCTCAGCAACTTTGCAAGGCCCTCCGCAACTTAGTGAGATCCTGTTTCAAAATAAAAAATAAAATAGGACTGGGGTGTAGCTCAGAGTTAGAATGCCCCTGGGTTTAATCCCCAGTACCATAAAATATAATATAAATAAATAAATAAGAATAAATAAATAAATTAAATTAAAAAATAAAGATGTTCCTTTCATTTCTGGAAGCACTTACAGGGAGAAATGTTTTAAAAGCCATAATGGAAAAAGCAAGCTCATTCCATGAAACATAAAAACCCACTATTTCATGCACAAATAAAAATTTAGATTTGTTTAAAGAACAAGAGTTTTGGTTGATTGTTTTGAGAAAAGATAAATCAACAGTTCAAAAATTGTTTAGGCTTTGAATTTTGTGTCTGCTTCATTTTTGCCTAGTACAATTAATTTCCTTTAAAAGACCAAATATTACCTCTATCACCAATTATTCATATTTTATGGTATATTCAGAAACATAAAACTTACAAATGGCAAGAAATTCATAATCTATGACATTTAATTTCTCTCTCTGCCTCTAAAATTTTCTGATTCTATGAGAATCGCATAGGTAGATTCTATTTGAGAGATGTCTGTAAAGTCAGCTTAATCTTCACCTGCTTAAAACTTGTCTCAGAAGGATTTTTTAAATAACTGTTTTCTCAATAAGAAAGACACCTTTAAGAAATGCAACATAAGAAGCTGGGTGTGGTGGCGCACACTTGTAATTCCAGTACTTGGGAGGCGGAGACCAGAGGATCTGGGTTCACGGCCCGCCTCAGCTACTTCGTGAGGCCTCCGCAAATTCATGAGACCCGGTTTCAAAATAAAGTATAAAAAATAGGGCCGGGGATGTAGCTCAGAGGTAGAAAGCCTCTGGGTTCAATCCCCAGTACCGCAAAAAAAAAAAAAAAGAAATGCAACATAAGAAAACAGACCAATCTGTATATATAACAATCTATAAATAAAACTACATTTTTGATAACAGCTAGATTTTCCATACCACTAAGAGGAAGCAAGTTTACGTATAGCATAATATATAGTTCAAACAAATTTACTTAATGTCATGCATATAAACATAAGGAAAAAATTACCAAGTTTTGGAGCTCTATAAATGGACAGATGAGTTATTCTTTCAGTTAAAATGGAGTTTTGTGTAAGGGAGATTATTTTAAAAAAATTACAGTTAAAATTTCCATCAAACACACAGTCTATGGAGTTTTTTCCTTTTTTTTTTTTTGTGGTGCTGGGGATTGAAACCAGGACCTCACGCATACTAGGCAAATGTTCTGCCACTGAGCTATACCTTCAGCCCATCTATAGCATTTTAGTTAAAACAGTTCTAATTTTTAGGGTATACAATAATTGTAAACTGCTTTATAATAAAATGGCAAAATTTTACCTTAAAAGTGCTTAAGAAATTTCACCTGTCAAAACACCCCACAACCAGGCATTTAGTTGGCTTTTATTTGGAAAGCGCCTGAGGTACTGTCTCTTGGATTAAGAGAACTGAGAAGTAAAAAAAAAATCATAAATAAATAAAAATTCTCTAAAGAGGTCTTGGCAAAGCAGACCATAACATCTCTTTCTTATTAGGACACCGTTAAGATCACGTTTATCCCACACATCATAACAAAGGAAATCCAGCCAGGACGGACACTAAGGTGAACTTAAAACACATATAACAAGGAAATTCACAGTTGAATAGGAAAATATGGGTTAGTTTCCAACTCTTGCTCGTCTCTCTCTTCCTCACTTGACTTGCAGGCTGATACTTGTTTCAGCTGAAATCCCTTATTTTAAAGAAGAATTAAGAAGAATTTCTGTGCCAAGTGAATATAAACACAGGCACTTTAATCCTGCCACCAAAAAAGCAAGGAATATATTTTAAAGACTAAGTTGAGTCTGAAGCAAGGACTTTGGAGGGGGGACCTTTTTACTCATTCATTCAAATTATCACCCCCTCTGGGTTGCTGCTTTTCTTCTGTCCACCTCTTACATATTGGTGTTCTTCAAGGCCTGTGCTCATTTGTGTGTGTGTGTGTACGTGTGTGTTAGTTGTGTTATTTCCTAAATTATTTTATCCACTTGTATGACATCAGCTACCAGTCTAGACTGTGATATTTGTGAAAACTAGATTAATGTTTGATTTGTTCACCACTGTATCCTTAATGCCTAAGACAAATTAGTTAGTGAATATTTGTTGAACGAATATTGGCTAAAGACTCTCAAATCCTTATCTTGGCCAACATCTCTCTTCTGGGTTCCAGACCCATACATCTAAATATCTGTTGGATATTCTATCCAGAGAGTCCACGGGTAGACTCAGACCCAACTTTTCCAAAGCCAAACTCATTTTCTTCTCCCTCCCAAACCTGTCCTTACTCTTTTCAACCCCCTATTTAAATGAGTCACCCACAGTTCATCTAGCTTTCAATGTTTTGCTGTCATCCTGACAGCCACCCAGTCCAGTGACCCCACTGATTCGTGCTCTTATTTCTTCACTCTATGTGGGTCTCCATCTTCTTCATGACTGTGGCTCAGGATCTTCCCACTTCTCATCAGCATGATGGGAACCCTCCAAACGATTGCTCTCTACCCTCGATCTTGTTTTCTCACCAATCCACCCTCCCCTCTGCAGCCACAGCTGTCTCCCCAATGGGCAGATCTGATGATTTCTTCATTTACTCAAGAAATATTTACTGGGCACCTACCATGTGTGGGACATTGTGCTAGAGGGTGGACATACAGTTTCACCTTCAGAGAATTTACAGTTCAGGGATACAGGTGACTAGAAACACTTCAAGGTCATGATTTAAAAAATTATAAGTGGTTTTAATTATATATATAAAAATTGTAAGTGATTTTCAAAATTATAAATGTTTTCTAAATTATGAAATAATAATTTTAAAAGTATAAGATTTTAAATTATAAAATTTAAATTATAAGTATAATTTATAAGTAGAGTAATTATAATATAATTATAAGTAAATTATAAGCAAAATTTAAATTATAAGTATTATAATTTAAAAAATTATAACATTACAAGTGGTGCACACTTATAATCCTAGTACTTGGGAGGCTGAGACAGGAAGATCGTAGGTTTGAGGACAGACTCAGCAACTTAGTGAGACTCTGTTTCAAAATAAAAAATAAAATAGGGCTAGTGGTATAGCTCAGAGGTAAAATGCCCCTGGGTTCAATCCCCAGTACCACACACACACACACACACACATACACACACACAAAAGTATAAAAGATATGAAAGAAAGAAACAGGAAAAGTATTAGGAAGCATGGTCAGGGAGGGTTGCTCTTAAGAACCGGTATCTGCAAGATGCCAAGAAGTCAGCCAGGAACAGAAGAGGAGAGGGCTCTTCAGGAAGAGGAATGAGCATGAGCAAATGTCTGAGATAGGAAGGAAGCAGGTATTGGTGAAGCTGAGATAAATTCAATGTGTTCACAGCATGTTGCCCTGTCAGAAATCTTTCAAGGGCCCCACAGAGCATGAAGGGTGTAGCACAAACTCCTTGAGGGCTTGTGACCTTGGTGTAGCCTCTGCTTCATTCTCCCAGCGCCTCCTTTATCTCAATTCACTTCCGATCCTACCTGTTGGCCTAAGGGAACCATAGGCTCCTCCCTGGACCTGGCTTGCCCCTGGACCCTCTGATGTTCCTTCTTGCTGGAATGTCTGTCCCTCCTACTCTTTGCTCCTCCACTTCCTGCTTGTCCTTTAGGACTTGACTCTATTGTCACCTCTATCAACTCTTCCCTGACTGCCCTCATTGCTGGAGAACACTTCTTTTTTTCTTTTCTCGTTATCGATCAAGTGTGCCACTTTGTCTCTTTCTCATATTAGACTGTGAGTCCTCAGAGCCAGAAGAGTGTCTTTGGTGTCTCTGGTCCTACCGTGATGCCTGGCGATCGGTGAGTACTCCAGAGATGCCCTGAGCGACCAGCGCTCAAACGCACACCACCTGTATTTGTTTTTCCTTTTAATAAAAACATTTACAAACATCTTATTTCTGCCTCTTTCTCTCAATTCTAGAAACATAGTTTGAACTTGAATGGAGTCGATCTGCATTGGAAAACTATGAAAATGAACCACCCAAATATTCCCTCCAAACTAAACAGGACCAGGACAGGAAAGGCAATCCACTGAGAGGAAGCTTCTCGTGGAGAAGAGGCCATTGGTTTCTCTGATGAGAAATGCCTGGGGGTGTCCTATTGTTATCATCATGGTTCTCATTTTGGGGAGATCAAATGAAAGCAGAGTTAAAGAGTAGCATTATTGGATGGATCTTAGGAGCCAAATAAATCAAGTCCCATACTTAAGCTAGGATCTTGTTGGGTCCCGAGAAAGTCATTGCAAAAATAATTTCATCCTCCTTCCATGAGATATACATGAATGTATCATGATCAGAAACATTAAAAGAGGGTATAAGAATTTCACAAGTTCTGATGTAACCATCTCTCTCCACACTATTACCAGATTACCAGATAGCATGGGCTAGTTTTTTATTTATAATTTGTCCCTAATAAAACACCTGCATAAACAGCCCATGTAGCTTTAAGTGGCTACACAACTGGTTTTGTTCCTTCACCAGTTGTGTGGAAACCTACAATGAGACAGCAATGAGGTATGAAACCTAAGAAATGATGGAAAGAGTCATGTGGCTAACATAATTACTAAGCAAACATGGGAAGATTAATATTTCATTCTCACTAATACAAACCAAAGCGTAAGAATGACTTTCAGGGAAATTACACTAATCTGGTTGTTCTCCTTTATTGCAAAGCGAGAGAAAAGTGGAAAAGAAAATCAAAAGGTAAATTTAAGCAGTTCGGAATTCAGATGTTATTAGCATTAAAAGGTCTTCAGTTGGAAAGCTGATTAAACATTTCCAAAAGATCCCAAGATTTACATTTCCAATAGGGCCTCTCAGAAATGAGCGCAAAACATACACTTTTGTTGAGCGTGCCTTTGATGAAAAGCCAGATTGCCTGATGATCGCTCTCTCAATTCTGAACTGCTGTTCAGGAGCAATTGCGGAGGAGATTGCAATGAGGAGCAGATCCTTTTTCATTTCATATAAAATGGCTTAAAAAGTTCATTCACTAAAGTCCTGTTCAATGAATTCCCAATTAGAGAACAGATTTCAATACCTTAGAGTCAGTCATACTCAGTGGGGAGAGATGAGACTTTCTGGGAGAGGCAGAAATGTAAAAAGCTAAATTCTTTCATGGGTAGTTAGGAAAAGCAGCTCTCTGTACCTCGATGATATCAGCAGTTATTATGGAAAATGCCATTATATGGGAACCAAATCTCATTTCACGGGGGGACTGAACATCTATCTACCTTTTAACGGGCAGGAAAGGAAAAAAGCTAGATTTGCAGAGAGACAGGTAACCTTGCGGAGCTGTGCAGAGGTCAGGGAAGAGACAGTTGGGGACAAAGCGTCCAGAGGACTGGCCATTAAAGAAAGTTTGAATATCTGTGAATAGGAAGTAATTGTGGTTTGTTTGTTTTGGATTTCACCATGCTAGGGATCGAACCCAAGGCCTTGCACATGCCAGGCAAGCGCTCTACCTCTGAGCTATGTCCCCAGCCCCAGAGTTAATTTTGGATCTGAGGAGGAAAGTTTATCCTCAAATGGCATGGTTGTGTTCCTGTTAGGCTATCATGGGGCTCTCAGGCCCAAGCTACCAAATCCCATTTGGTTAATGGATATAGGTAAATTGTACTACCCAAGTCATTTAATTAAATAGGACATATCTTTCTTCTCTTCTCCACTTGGTTCTGAGGTTCCTCATTAGTAAAGACAGACCAAAGCCTGGGCCTTTCCATGCCATGTGCCTGGCTACTGGGAGAGAAAACAGTTCCCTCCTTTTCACACCATTTATATTCCACCACAAGTTTGGATTGTCCGGGATGTGCAGGCCCTGTGCTAGCTAGTCTCTGATGACACTGCCTCACAGAACTTAACTTCTCATCTTTCTAGAAAAATCTCTCATCAACCAAGTGTCTCCCTGGGATTTTAGTTTCTCCTTCTGTAAACTCCCCACTGGTTTGTGAGCCACCTACAGGAATGTGGCTCTTTAATCTCTCTTCTCCCCAGCTTAGTATATTTTATTTATTTGTGTGCATGTTGTTACCCATTATGATAATCTGTCTATTTAAAAATATTTTTATACTTTTAGCAACGTAATTATGCATCATAGTAAGATTCAAAGTGATACATTCACACATACAGACAGCGCTTGGTGTGCTTCCCTCCATATCCCACCCCGCTCTCCCCTCCTCCCTCCCGTACATGTTAGTGATATTGGTAGTGCAACTCAGTACATTTTAGATGTGTTCAATAAATAATGTTAAGTTATGGAGAATTTCTGCCATACTTGTCTTATGTCACTAGCTTCTTTCTATCTTACTTTTCAATTATTTATTTACCTGCCTTACCTCTACTGTACAACCAATAGGGAGGGCAGGGTTGTGGCTTATTATTTTACACTGTCCACAGGGCCCAGCACGATCTCATATTCTAGGTCTGTAAGAAATATTTGTCCAGTGATTCAGATAAGTACCCTGAGATACCCATATTTGGTGGCCCTCTAAAGCACACTGTAAATGATCATTAGCTTACCTAGATACTGATATGTTACTTCTGTACTCTAAAGTTGAAATATCTTGGAAAACAGAGTTTTTAGGAAATGAGTGATTTACTAAGAACAAATTCTAAAGTTTTGCTCTGATTTGCCATTATATATTGACTATTTAAATTATTCTCCACTCATGAGTGACATTTGAACTATTTCTTACTTTTAGAACAATTTCTTACATTAAAAAATGCAATGAATTCAGATACCTACTAAAAATAACAGTAATAATAAAATGCATATATATTCTGTTTCTGTACTTAACCTTTATGATGGTGGTGAAGAAATCATTTGGTAGTATGTTTACAGTAAACATCAAAAGATTGACATATGGTGTTGGACTGACAATGAGACTGAAATATTTCTATAGCTAGAGAGTTGTGTCTGAGAATTTGTAAAGCAAAAAAATGGTATTTTCAAGTAATATGGATGAAGAATTTTCAGTTTATTAGATGAATAAATGGAATGTTATAAATGCATCATAATATGGTTATGATTGTTTTTTGTTTTATTATAACATATGAAGGAATTGTCACCAATATAGAAATAGTGTACTCTTCGCTGAAAAGAAGGATGAGGCAAAAGAGGTTTGAGAAGTATCATGGGACTTTATACTGCTGACCTTCTTCTCTACTCCTCTACTTGTTTACTTATATATACTGTTGCTCCATATTTCCCTGGCTGTTCATTTACTACTACTCAATACAGACAAATAATCTGTGTTTTGGGTTGGTTGGTTGGTTGGGTTTTGCCATCATTTCTCATTCAGCAATTTCTGCCATAGCTATACAGACAAAGTAAATATTTGGTTTACTGTTTTAATTCAACAAATATTTATTGAATGCCTTTGATGATGTAATCACACTCCTAGGCCCTGGGGATACAACAGGAAATAACACAAGGTCCTTACTCCCAGGGGCTTACATTCCCAGTCAAGGAAGATATTTACATCAAGATTTTCAGTAATGTATTTACATAAAATTGGGCCTTTTTACAATAACTCTCTAGGAAGACTTTAGAAATTAACAAAACTGTTAGAATGTCCTTGAGTGCCAAGTGTGCTGGTTGCCTGCACATATCCATAGCTGGCAGCTAAAATCCACACTTCTCAGACTGCCTTACAGTTAGGAGTAGCCATAACTAAAAAGTGAAGGCACATGATACCATCAAGTTCCACTCCCCTAATGCCTGAAAGGAAATTCCTGCCCTGGACACTCTCTCTTCCCTTTTTTATGAGCTATTACGCTTTCAACACTGCAGACAGAGGATGCTCATGGGATGGCAGAGCAACAAGGCGAAAGGAACCTGGGACTTTGAGTGACAGTGTGGAGTAGAATATCCCTGCCAACTTAGGCCGCTAATTTGGAAGTGTTATCAAAAAGGAACATAGATTTTTTTTTTTTTTTTGCGGTACCGGGGATTGAACTCAGGGGCGTTCTACCTCCGTGCTACGCCCCCAGCCCTATTTTTTTATACTTTATTTTGAAACCAGGTCTCACGAAGTTGCAGAGGGCCTCACTAAGTAGAGAGGGAGAGAGAGACAGGGAGAGAGAGAGAAAGAGAGAGAGACAGGGAGAGAGAGGTGCATGCGCGTGCGCGAGCTAAGGCTGGCCGCGAACCTGGATCCTCCGGTCTCCGCCTCCCAAAGTACTGGGATTACAAGCATGCGCCACCACGCCTGGCTGGAACATAGATTTTAATGTGCACTAACCAATGTTTTTGTAAATTATTATTTTACATATTTGTTTTTGTCTGTTTGTATCTTTGCCCTAGTAGCTTAGTACTTACTTTAACCAATTACTAACTTTTCTCTTTTAATCTTAAGTGTCACAAATTAGCCAGTGTCACAAATTCACAGGCCAATTCCAGTCTGCAAATATATTTTGCTTGGCTGACACAGTACTTTTTGCAGTAATATTATTATTATTTTACATAGGAACACTTTTAAACTAGACATGACTTTATAAAACTTACTATGCTTCCTTGTACTTCTTATTTATTTTACTTATTTAAATAATCTGTAAGAGACCGAGTGACACCCTGTGCATATGTAAACATATCACTATGAGTCTCACTATGATGTATAATTACAATGTACCAATAAAAGATTAATAATGATAATAATAATTTATAAGACTTTGGTAGGCATATATTTTTGTGGTGCCTGCTAGGCATCTTCTTCACACTTCAATTCACTAGCACGATAGGGGAAGCATGGATAGATGGTTGGTGGCTTTCATATAAAAAAAAAAGGCCATCAATATTTCATGTTCCTTAAGAATTAAATTTAGATTCCTTAGCTAGGTATTTAAAGTCCCTCAAAAATCTGGCCTCGAGTCCACCTTTTCAGCATTATCTTCCCATATGACCCAAATACACACTCTCTCTGTTACGACCAACATGTTTCACCTGCTCTTCTCCAAATACTGATGTGTTCCATCTCCCATATCAGGGCTCATCTAAGTGTCTCCCAAAATGTGTTATGGCCGATCATCCTCCAAAATGCTCCATCAAAAACAAATAAAAACAAAGATAAGAATATATTTAGGCCGGGCGTTGTGGCGCATGCTTGTAATCCCAATACTTTGGGAGGTGGAGACCGGAGGATCCGGGTTCGCGGCCAGCCTCAGCTCTCTTTCTCTCTCTCTCTCTTTCTCTCTCTCTACTTAGTGAGGCCCTCCGCAACTTCGTGAGACCTGGTTTCAAAATAAAGTATAAAAAATAGAGCCAGGGGCATAGCGCGGAGGTAGAACACCCCTGCGTTCAATCCCCGGTACTGCCAAAAAAAAGAATATATTTAAATAAAATTTCCATAGTAAAATACATTTGGAGAACACTAAATCAACCATTCTTAGAAATCTGACAAGGAACATCTTAAAGCCTCTGAGAATTCCTGCAGTAAATAGACCTCCTTACTATGATTTAACTCACTCTTCCCCCAATAATCTGATGGGGATAACATTTGTTTTGGGCAGATGCTTTGCAGGTATATGGGTTTTGCTGCTCTTTTTTCCTCCCTTCCATTTGGTTTAACGTGCTGAGGGACATTAAAGTGGAACCTGAACCCATGGAGCTAATTAACACTTTTCATGCATAGCCCAAGGATACTCCACATCTTAACTTGCAATCACTTTAACCTATCTACAGTAGGAAAATGGATCAGGCCACATGACAGGCATTGTAAAGTTAGGCTACTATCTGAAAAATATATCTGTAGAACCACTCTGGGTAGTATAAACTTTCACCCAAAGCATAATTTGTTGAATAGTTGCTATGTATTTGACACCCTGCTAATAAGCACTTTAACCATATTAGCCCTAATTCTTACTGCAGCTGCATGGCTGGCCATTTTCTAACATTACAGAAAGGGAAGCTTAAGCTCAGAGACTTCAAGTGACTTGCTTAAGGTCACACAGATAATGGTAGAATTAGGGTTAGAACACAGGTATGTTTAGTTCTCTTTATACGAATATACAGATATGATAAATTTTATTTTAATCCCTCACATATAACATTTTCCACCAATTTCTGCAGTAAGTAAGTGAGTGGCATTTAATTAAACTAAATTTGATTGCCCAATGACCTCACATAAAGCGGGTTTATGAGTTTGAGTTGCAAGTAATTGAACAATTAATTAAAGGACTATGCCTATTAGATATCAAAACATCTAAAAATAAAAAGGAAAAAGGTTTTTACCCATTTGTATGTTTGCAAATATTGGATACATGACATCATGGACTGAACTGGACATAGAAGGGGCCCCAAAGGCCATTTAGTAACGGAGAAATCGTCATTGAGTTCTAGCAAAGAGATTTAGAACAATAAAAAAGAGGCCTTTTTTTTTTTAAAGCAACTCATTAAATATGTCTGCTTTCCTGTCACTTTTCCTCATTTACCTTAATTTTGTCTTCTGCTACAGGCTGAGTAAATCTTCTCTCTCTTCTATTCTGCTACCCTTCAAATATTTGAAGACAGCCTCTCAACCTAAGTTTTCCTCCTCCAGGCTAAAGAGTCTTTCTTTCATTGTTTTATCATTTCAGCAAATTAATTTCCCTAATTCCCCTAAACATTTAGAACCAAGCATTTATTAGACCTATAAGCAGAAATAGATTGTTTTGCAAGTAGACCCAACTGCATATTAGCCTTGTAAAAGAACAGAGAAACATTTACTTTGGGGATTTTTTTTCCCCCAGTGCATCATTACAAAAATAAATCAAACAGAGAGAAAATTTTTGTCACGTTAAAAGAGCTAAGTTGGTCCACTATAATTAGCATATCAGTATAAGTTCAACCTTTTAAAATTAATTTTGATGGTTTTCAGTACACCATACACTTAAAAATTATTTTTTAATTAACCTGGTTTTGAACTAAAAGGATTTTTTTTACACAACCTTATCACTTTTCTGCTTTGAATCAAAGTTTTCTATATGCTTAGAAAGCAACAACTGGCAATCTGCAAATGGATCAAACTATTTGTAGTAGCTTCAGTTTCTACAATGAACTCTTACATACACTAAAAAAAATAAGGAAATTTATTCCCAGAATACATCAGAAACTGATTACCTTAAATGAAACAGACATGAAACTGGATCACCCGAGGGCAACCCTGGTTCATGGATGTAAAACAGCAAAAAACCTTAATGGTCCATTGCCCTGTTCTTCCTTTTTAGGTTTAATTCACATGGCTGTGAAACCACTAGCAGAGAGCCCTGCTTGCGAAACCACCTGAGGACACATTCAATGACAACGAAAGAAGATGACCAGAGGCCATGTGCTAATTTTAAGACACTCAACAGTAATTTTGGTTCACCAAGCATGGAAAGAAAATCATTGCTGAACTGAAGCAATACATTAAAAAATCCTTTCAATTACTTTTCTGAGACTTACAGAAAAATAAATAAATAAACACAGGTATATGTAGCCTTCCAAATATACGATAAAATTAGTTAATATTTAAAACCACAAAATGCAAAGACCTTTCGTCTTCTTAGCCATTTGCTTTGTGCAATTCTTGCTCATGTACCCAGCAATTACTTAGTTACTGAGGCAGAATTCACACTGTTTATTATAGATTCTATATTACACATTTCGGTAGAAACTATGGCATGTCACAAATTATGTAGGCCACACCACTTTGAAGTTTGCTGGCCTAGCACAAACACAAAGTATTTTAGAGATACCAGAAAATTCTTTGTGAAATATAACAGAATGAATTAGACTGTTCAGGCCATGTCGTGTTAGCACAATGGAGGAACACTTTTAAGACTTTAAAGTCATGTAATGCAATTCTAGACTGGACTTTTCTTGTTAAAAAGAAGTAGAATGGGAGTGATTGGAAGAGAAAAGGGCCAATATTTGACAACAGAAATCAGCATAACCTTTTAACTGCAGCGGCCATGGGTGACTGCCCTTCGACCTTGGAAGATTATGTGGGATTTCAATGACAACAGCTGGAAGTGAGCATGTGTGAATAGAGAGCACAGATCTGAGGCCTGGTACAAAAGGCGGCACAATCTCTGCACAGATCAGAGTGCTGATTAGAAATTGTTTCCTGGTCCTGGATTAATAGAGTGTGATTAGGAAAGTTGGTGTTTTTTTTTTCTTTAAAAAAACTTCTTCCAGTAAGAAATCATTGGTAGATTTCTTCCGTACCTATTTCCCTCCTTAGCTCCACCATCTTCTGGACTTTCATATGAAACAAGCTCATCTTTCTTAAGGATGTAGTATAAACAAAATTTTGTTTTACACACTACTTTACATAGACAAAAATCTTTTTTTTACATTTTTCAATTCTTTCGAGTTTTAAAATAACCTCTACTGAGGTGTCTCATAGAGTATCATTATTTTTATTATTTTTTAAAGATCTGTCACAGACACGCACACACACACAGAGTTTGAATAAGGACTCACTGAAAGTAGGAACCATATCCCTCTCATCTTTCTAAATCTACCATTTGTACAGTATAAAACATGTAGTTATATCCTCAACACAGAAATGAAACATCCATTCTTACCCATTCGTTCTTTTTATTCTTCTTGAGACATAAAGGTAGATTCTTGCTACTACACAAACATTTAACCATTTCTCCTTTTTCTTCAACTAATTTCATATATACATGAACAATTCTAATTAAGTCTTTAGGGGTGCTTAGCAAACAAGAACATATGAAAGAGATGAGTAATTACTTCTTCCAAAGAGATGGTAACTTAACCTAGTAGATACAGAGATATGGCGGCTTGGTAAATGTGGTCATTTCAATCTATAAAACTCTCAATGAATTGCATTCCTTGTAGTGAAATGAATATAAGCTGATGAAGATACACTTTCTCTTCGCATCGGGTCCCCATGCTGACGACATTGCCCCGAAACCACCAGAATGATGCACATGATTACTAAAAGGACGTGGGTGATGACTCATTTATGTTGTTTTAGTTTTACCATACACTCCATCTTAGCTTCCACCACTCTGGATTTTGCTAACTATTCTAGCTCTGTATTTTGCTAATTACTCTAGTTTCTATGTCAAATTAGCAACTACTTAGCTTCAGTAGAAGGTGGCTGCTTCTTTATGCAAATAATAACTTGAGTGGGGCAAAAAACAAGCTGGCTGAGTGGGATAGGATGCACAGAAGCTGGGGAAATCGTCTTCCAAATCAGACATGGGTCATCTGCCTACATCCTTTATTGCAATTCTAGATGTTATTCCAAACACACCATGGACACATTGTTTTTTTCAGAACAGACCGAATCCATTTGCTGTTTCAAAATTCTATAAACAGAGTACGAAGGAATTCAATTCCCCAAGCAACTATATGGGTGTTGGCTTCATTTTCATGGGAGTTTCGGCCAAACTCACATACTTGCAGAACGATTGGTTTGGAGTGTCCTCCTCAGCTCAAGGCAGGAGAAATCACTGTTTGTGATCTCCGTCCACTTGAAGGACTGGGCCTTGCTGGTGACAGGTATACATGATAAATGTTCCAGAAGGCTGACCTAATTTCCGTTGAAGTGAGTGTTTTGCTAAGAACATTCCCTCAAAGTGTCAGCATGCAACTGCGATGCAAACCTGCCAGGGTCCATTACCATTGCTCAGGAAACTGCTTCAGTGAAGTTAACTTTGCTTCATTTATCAAACTTTTCCAGAATTAGTTGGAATTTATTTAAGTTGCATGCCTAGTTTAAAATGTGTAATTATCAAACATACCATTTCATAGTTTTTAGTTGTTTGTGATCAGAAAAACCCAACACTTTGTATTAAGTATGAATTGGGGTATAAGCCTGAAATATACTTGTCTTTTCTCTTGTAAAAGGGCCAATGTGGTAAAATGTTCATTCATTATGTCCTTCCAAAAAATCATGTTTTCAAGGTATTATTTACATATAATAAAGTAGGAAAGGAAATATTATGGTCATTAGGATCCTAGGTATTCTCAGTCCCAATTTCCACATCTGTAAAATGACACTAATGTTTGCCCCTACCTCCTAAGTTTGTTGTCAGGAATAATGAGATAGTAGATCTAAAATGTTTAGCCAGACTTGCTGGCACATGCCTATAATCCCAGTATTTGGGAGAATGAGACAGGAGGATCGATCGTAGGTTCAAGGCTAGCCTCAGTAACTTAGCGAGACCCTCAGCAATTGGCGAGACCCTCAGCAACTTGGCGAGACCCTGTTTCAAAGTGCAAAATAAAATAGGGCTGGGAGTGTGGCTCGGAGGTAGATGCCCCTCGGTTCAATCCCCAGTACCAAATAAATAAATAAATAAATAAATAAATAAATAAATAAATAAATAAATATAAAAAATATTTAGCAGAGAACTAAGAACACAGAATGTATTCAAGAAGTGATAGGTATTATTATACATAATAAATATATTCCTTATATCTTAGATGTTGAATCATATAGGGAATTTTTAATAGTAAAGACATTTAGGAATAAACATGCTATTTTGACATAGAATGCTAAATGATGCAGACATTCATATAAAAGTTGTGTATATAAATCTAAGTGTTGGCAATAAAATTTTATTTGAGTGAATTTTTAGTTAAAAATAAAATTATTTTCTAAAGCAAGTAACAAAAAACTTATTAAAAACACACCCTCTGGGCTGGGATTGTAGCTCACTGGGAGAGTGCTTGTCTAATGTGCACAAGGCCCTGGGTTCAATACCTAGCACTACAAAAATAAAGAAACACACGAACAGAAAACAAATCCTCTGACATTTTGTAGGTTTTCTAAAAAACATGAAATTAATAGCACTTAGTTCCTAAGTTATTTTTAAAGAAAATGATTGCAAATTTAGGGAATCTTATTCCTAAATATAATCTTATTTATCTATAAATGTATTTATTTCTAATTTTTGTTAAATAATTATTTATAATTTCAAAAATGATTTTAAATATAAATTTCATCTATTCTTTAAATGCATATTGAACACCAACATGGGTCAAACATTATGTTCGGGATAGAAATTTTGATCTTATATTTTTGGGGTAATAACTACTGATACCCTAAAAAATGAGCCTCAGATCAATTTTTCATGTAGCAGATCAAGTTTTCCACAGAGAATGAAAAATAGCTTTCTTTCTTTCTTTCTTTCTTTCTTTCTTTCTTTCTTTCTCTCTCTCCCTCCCTCTCTCTCTCTCTCTCTCTCTCTCTCTCTCTTTGCCAGTTTCACTTTATTTTTTGAATAATTTGGTTTGCTGAAAAAAAATTCCTGTTGGTAACTAAATGTGTCATACTGTCTGCTTTAGGAAACAGGTATTTAGAAATCTAAGTTTGTTTTTCAGTATTTTCAAATAAAGGGTATTTACATTTTTTTTAAATGTGAAATACTTCTGATGGTTTAAATAGGGACTGGAAATTAGCAATTATTATTCACATGAAGTGAAGAAATCCCATTTTGAAATGAACTAGCCTCCCCATTTCAGCTCCTTGCTTTAATGTAAGTGGAACCATCGGAAAGCAGCATTCAAGAAAGGGTCTTGATTCCTCATAGCTTTAAATCAATGCTAAGAGAATTTGGCCTTTTAGGCAGGAGAATGATCGGCATGTTTCACTTTACCGACTTTGATCACTGAAGCAATTTGCGATGCAGGCCCTCTCCTTGATTTTAGGGAACAGAACCTTTGTTCGACTCCCAGAATGGACCCAGTACATCTCAGGCTCAGCTCCCAGGCAGCACGAACATGTTCTTCTCGGAATGACCACAGTGCTTCTCAACAGGGTTGTCAGCATTTTGAGGGGAACGACTCCCAGTGCTCAGCAGCACCCTGTGCACTGCAGCACAATCAGCGTCCCCAGCCTCCACCACTGAACGCCAGCAACATTTCCCTGGGACAGCCGGAAATGTCCTCACACAGCTGAGAACGTGGCCCAAGAGTACCGTATGGTTGGTCTCTGAGCAAAAGCACTCTCTAGTGTATCATGCCGCCTTACTGACCTTACTAGGTATTTAATACTGAATGATCTTACCCACCAATGAACTGTCTGACTTCTTGTCTCTGTAACTGCAATGCAAATTTTTAGAAACCTGGGGCCAAGCATGACAATTCTTTTTAAATACCCCTTCTTTCTCAGCCATCCCCTCTGTCCTTCCCCTTACCAAGTACTAGCTCAGATTTTGTGAGAACTTGAGAAAAAAAGTTGATTGTATCTAAACTGCTATCTTTGTCAGTGGGAGCTTTTAGGCATATGGTCTACAGATATGAATCATGCATTTTGGACTTTCTGGAAGTCCAAATATTTGTTCATCGATAGGAACATATATGTGAGCGTGTTGGCCAAGACTCCCTGATCTCCTTTTGTGTTGCTGAGTCCATGGTACTAATGAGTTCCCAGGAATTCACTCAGACAGATAGCATTTTGCTTGTTAAGGACAGTGTCGTGGTACCTAAAAGTCCTCAGACTCTACAGAAATATGAAATAATATGTAAAAATGGAAAAAAGTATGAATTCTGTTCTCTGATATCACTGCAAGGATACATGTGAAATAAGAAGAAACACAGGGCCAAAATGACCCCAGGTCCTCATTGCTAAAACTAAATGAACAACACCCTAAAAACAGAAGAACAAACTAAGCAACAGGCTACATGACGTCAACTAACCAGGAATTCCAACAAGCGCCTTTGTCTCAGCTGCTTGTTCAGAAGTGGAGCAGCGTCTCCAGCTCTCTCTAATCTTTTTTGCCCTCATTATTCTGATACTTTATTGAATTTCTGCCATTTTCCCCGAAGTAAGAGCCAAGGGCAGCTACCCAGTGCTAGGTTGCATGGACGTTCTTCTGCTTTGTGATCACCTTAGTTCAATTCCTGCCTGTAACATTAGGAGAGCTACAAAATCTCCCAAGATTGTTGGGTAGAGGCAGAGTAGGTGGGAAGCATTGCATGTGTGTGCATGCGTGCAGGTACATGTATGTGTATGTGTTTAACTTTGTTACTCCTTTAAAAACCCACACCAGAAGCCAGACACAGTGGCAAATGCCTGTAATCCCAGTACTTGGGAGGCTGAAACAGGAGGATTGCAGGTTTGAGATCAGCCTCAGCAATTTAGCAGGATCCTCTTCAACTTAGCAAGACCCTGTTTAAAAAAATAAAAATAAAAAAATAAATAAATAAAATGGGCTGGTGATATAGCTTGGTTCAACACCCAGTATTTCACAAACAAACAAACAAACAACAAAAACCACACAGGAAAAAAAAAACACTTTCTGGTCAAATGTAAACTGTCAGGGGCATTGGAAATATTGTTCACTACCTTAGGTATTTCTAACCCTGTGTCACCATTAGCAACAGTGTCATGAAGGACATGATTTGTGGCTAGTTTGAACATGGAGCCCTTTTGGCCACAGCTGGCAGAGCCAATATCATTCTGCTCTATTTTATAGTAAATCATTTGAAAATGAGTCAGTAGGCCCAATGTCTAATTTCCGAGGTTCCAACTACCATCCAAAGTATCTCAGCTAAATGTGGTTTGTTGTTTAAGGTGCTTTAATGATAAACCTAAACTTTTCTCTGTAGCCTGATTGATTCATTCCACAAACATCTGTTGATGCCAACCTGTGAACCGAGTACAGATGGTAAACTCAGAACAAACAGCACCACACTTTGTGTCCTCGAAGACTCAGTAAACATCTTTCAGGGCATATCTAGTGAGGAAGATGTGTTCACTCCCACCACCTTTTGACATCATTTCTGCATCATAGGCCTCTACAGTGAGGCCTGGACAAACACTAACAACTGCTGGAGAGAAGGAGAGGACAGTGCAAGTCCAATTTATGGGGCGCAACAAGGATGACCATCTAATATGGAGTATGTATGTATGCTGGGGGCAGACAATATGGCAGATCATTGGTAGATATAGGTTTGAAGGGAAGACAAGGCCAACATTTGGAGGGTTTGAATAGTTTAGACATATTTTTTGAGTGAATAATGGTCAGCCTTGAATCACAATTTAGTGAATTATTAGGGGAATATTTTAATAATTATTAAGCTTATTATTTATTTCTATGTCAGACATGGATCCTACTCAATTACTAGCTTTGTGACCTGAGGTCAGTTAATTGCACTTTCATTAATCTATCCAGGAAACATTTGTGGAATCTCTGTTTTGCTCCAGGCTCTGTGGCAGCATGCGGCTGCACACCTATTATTTATTTATTTATTTCCTGGTACTAGAGATTGAACCCAAGGGCATTCTGCCTCTGAGCTGCACCCCCAGCCCTTTTTACTTTTTTTTTTTTATTTTGAAACAGGGTCTTACTAAGTTGCTAAAGTTCTCACTGAGTTGCTGAGGCTGGCCCTGAACCTGTGATCCTCCTGTCTCAGTCTGCCAAGTACTGGGATGAGAGGTGTGTGCTGCTGCACGCCTTTGACTGTCCGGTGGGGGAAGCAGGCTAGTATGGGGATGCCTATAGCACAGGGCCACAGGGCTCTGCAAGCACCAGGGAAGGGTTAGGGAAGGCTTCCTGGAGGAGCAGTGATGGCCTGCACAGGTTCCCAAAGGCCTGCAGGCTTGGTTACGTGGAGAGGAGAGAAGGTGACGCAGTTTCTTTGTGGGTGTACAAATAAAAATAAAGTGATGAAAGCTAATATTTACTGAGTGCTCCCTCTGAGCCAGATATTCATCTCAACCCTGTCGGGTGTTATTTCCTGTAATTTTCAAAGTGCTCTCTGAGAAAGGTACCATTATAACTTCATTTTACAGCTAAAGCAACCAAGGCACAGAGCCCAGCAACTAACTCAAGGTCACACAGATAGTAACAGGGCAGAGCTGGGATTTCAACTCAAGAAATCTAAGGGAGGAACTCGTGTTCTTAACTATGGCACTGTGCCTGAACTGTGGATAACCACACCGCCCAGGCACTGGGAGAGGGTTCAGAAGAGGACGAGGTGATCATGACAACGATTATCACCGATGCATATGTACAAATCTCCAACCTGCAGATGTATGTACAGATTTTTCCCCACCAGATGATGGATCCTATAGATTCTACCCAAACTGAAACTCCAGCTTTCCAGTCTGAGCTCATGTCCTTCACCAAAGAACCCAGCGGGAAAGTTATTCCTTCCACATCAAGACCACTGACACCATGATCTCTCAGAACAATGAGTATTCCCTAAAACCACTTCCCATTCTCTCTGCCTCTTCCCCATTACTGTGGTTTTGCTCCATCCTTGCCCTTAATTTACTGTATATCTGCTCATATGTGCAAACTTACAGCGATCCCAACTTAATAGCAGAAGCCGCGAGGGAACACCGGGGGACAGAATTACTAACAATTTTTTGGCTTGTTTTGTTTTTGTTTTATTATTGTTGTTTGGCATCAAAATGAGACTCTGAAGAGAATAAATCCTATTGTAAGGAAGTCTCAATGCAAATTTTCTTTCTAGGTCAAAATACTGGGGAGGTGGTCAACTGTGAATTATAGAGTACCACTAAGAGCCATAATTTAGGAGCTCATCTGTCTTTGCCAATCAAGTTAGGTAATAAAGGATTCTAATGAAGAACAACCCTGGAGCAATGTTGATACCTGTGTTTTCGCCTGAGGGCCCCTTAAGGGATGCGGATACTGCACTTACAAAGGTCTAATGTGTATAAAAGATGAGGGAGAGTACAAGTAACTTGTGTAGCTACAGTTAACCTCCATGAACTCAACCTCCCACTGCCCAAAGAGCACACCAACGGTGCCTTAACTGTGCACCCACAAGCCAGGCTTCTCTTTATTGGGTAGATAAGGTTGTAAAGACTGCAGGTGTTACTGCACAGAATAAGTAACATGGGGCTCCTGCACCTTGGTGGAACCAATCTCTAGGCAGAATTAGGAAACCTCCATTCTCCGCTGGGTGAAAAGACTCTGGTGAGAGGCAGGTGGCCTAGGACAGAGACTGGCAGACAGGCTCTTGCAGCCAGGCAGACACACAGCTCTTCTCCACTAAATGACTGAGGACCTCAGACAAGCTATGTAAACTTGGGACCTCAATCTCTCATTCTATCTCTGGAGTGAGGAGCAAATGAAATCACACGCAGACTCCAAAGCAGTATCTGGCAAAAGCATGGGAGATGGAGGCAGTGTGTGTGGGGGGGGGGCGGGGGGAGGGTCCTAAGATTGCTGATGAGATTTCCAGGCACCTACGGCTTCAGTGCTGATCCCAGGGGGCGCTCATGAGTGGAGGTGCTTTATTTCCTAATACTGAAATGCTGCTGGTAGGAAGAACTCACCCAAGCATTCACAGTAAAGAGTACAGTCTGATAACATGAAGACAACTCCACATGTGCTTACAAAATGGATTAACAAACTATTGATGCCATGACATACATATATATACGTGTGTGTGTGTGTGTGTGTGTGTGTGTGTGTGTGTGTATGTGTTACTAAATGGAACCCAGTGCATGTTAATTCTTCCTTTACCTTAATTCAATGGTTCTCAATTGGGAGTGATTTTGCCAGTAGGTAACATTTGGCAATGTCTGGATGTATTTTTTAATTTTCTCAAATGTGTGTGTGTATAAAGGATGTTCCTGGTATTTAATGAGTAGAGACTAGGGGTACTGCTAAATATCCTACAATGCACAGAACATTAACCAAAACGTAATAGTGCTAAGAAACCCTGACCTGATTTTTACTCAATTCCAGTGTAGTATATAGATTCAAAAGATATTTTCAGACAATAGCAATGCAATACTAACCTAACACCTACTATTCATTATTTCATTCCAGTAAAACTTACTAAGGGCTACAATTGGCCAGAATTGTGTTGGGGCAGAGTTATAGGAGAAAGACTGGGCCGCTGCCTGCCAGGAGCTCACATAGGCGATGAGAGTAGAAATACCCTGCCCTGAGATCACCACCACAGGCGACAGGAGCACAGAGGAAGTAGCATAAAGAACTCGAGGGACTGCCAGGGAGGCCTGATGGAGGTCAAGACACTTGAGTTGACTCTTGAAGGAGGTTCAGGAAGGAAGTGGCGGGGGCAGGGAGAATAGAAAAGGAAGGAAAAGAAAGAACAGAAAGGAAGCAGGTGGCACTTTGGGCTGGTGATGGCTGAGGATAGGGCTTCTGGAAACACTCACAAACAAGGCTGGGGAGGGTGGCAGGCCCCTTCTTAACAGAGACACTATTGGCATTTGGGGAAAGTTAATTGCTCATTGTGCGGTGGGACAATCGGAGTAGTACAAGATATTTAGCATCCCTCTCTTCCCTTCTCTATCTCCCGTACACTGAACAGCAGTCGGAATCTTCCTCCCCAGACATTTTGAGGAGCAGTACCTTCCCCTTCATGTTTGGTTAAAGTATTGACGAGCTCCTGAGAAGTGCTGAGCTTGCAGTAATGTGTCCAGATCGAAGGTGAAGATGGCAGTCCTAACTAGAAGGCCCATTTCCACTGGTCTCTTCCTACTGCTGCGTCTTATCCTTGCTGCAATAGACTTGTTAAAGTCTGATATCATGTCTGTACTACCAGAAAAATGTGGCCACCAGCCCAGCACACTACAGAGATTTCCCAAACACAAAGAAATAGTGAATTGATTAACATTTCACCTGAGATGCATCTTGACTGGGCAACTCCAACTGGGTTTTACTGTGCAAAATATCTTTGCCACAGTTAAACTCTCTGGATATTCTTCTGCATTCAAAGCCAATAGCTTTTAAAAACAGACTTGCACTTTCTTAAGAAGTAAAAAGGGAGCAATTGCTTCTTACTTTGTGTGATTGTTCTATAAAAGAGAAAATTAAAGGGAGAAGGGACCATCCACCTACATTTCTAGACCTTAGTTTTGCTTTACTCTTTAAACAGAAATGAATTTGTAGCCAAATCTTTATATACAGAAAGTTCTGTGAGAATTTTCCTGGTTTCCTCTCTCACTATTGAAAGCAAGAGAAAAAATAAATACAGGAGGAAGGGAAAGAGAACATGTTCAGGAACATGAGAAAACTCAAGTATGGAAAAAATCATATATAGATTTATGAGTTAGGGATTTTTTTTTTCCAGGGGTAGAGGGAGCTCATATCTTGTCCCAAAAGAAAGATGATGGCTACTGACACTGAAAGGGAGATTAAGACTCCACCATCCACAGGAGTGACATGTAGGGAATGTGCATTAGGGGTCTTTTCACATCCCACCCTGACAAAGCCCCTCTATCGGGACTGTTCAGGGCTGGGCTCCACAGAATTGACATGATATACAGAATCTTAAAGCTCAGATGAAATCAGCAAAGGCTTTGTCAGGAAAATAACAGGACAGAAGAGGAAGATGGGGAAAACTCTATAGAGTATTCACAAAAAGTGAACAGTTGGTCTCTACTCCTTCTTGTGTGTGTGTGTGTGTGTGTGTGTGTGTGTGTGTGTGTGTGTGTGTTGTGTTGTACTGGGGATTGAACCCAGAGGCATTCTACCTCTGAGCTACACCCCCAGTCCTATTTTATTTTATTTTTTATTTTGGAACAGGGTCTTGCTAAGTTTGCCAAGGGCCTTGCTAAGTTGCTGAGGCTGGCCTGAAACCTGCAATCTCCCTGTCTCAGCCTCCCAAGTACTGGGATTACAGGCATGCACTACCTCACCTGCCTCACTCTATCTCTTCTAATGATTATGCAAATGGAAAATGGTTTGTGTGCTTGGCCCTGCAGGGCCAGTTACTAAACAATGAGATGAATTTCTTATGGTTCCTTTAAAAATGCTGGGACCAAGGAGCTTTACATCAGCATTGATTCTCAGTCATTCAGACTAACTAGGTATGGGCACTACTTGGAATCTGGCATAGAGTGATGCCACCAGGGCTCCTGAATTAAGACAACAACAACAGCAACAGCAGCAGCAATAGCAGGGAGTATCAATGGTGATCAGTGATTGAAAACTTACTATGTACTTGAGATTAACACTACTTGAAACTAAAACTACAAAAAAAAAAACTTTAAAAATCTGAGTTGGGTACTGACTTCTTTGCTTCCTAAGTGAAAAATCTGAGATAGAAATTTTAAGTGATTTGCTTGAAGTCACGTGATTAATAAAGGACAAAGCTAGGATGGAAACCCAAATGATTCCAAGCCCATATTCTTCCCACAGGAACACCTACTTAGACTGTCCTGTCTTCCCTATAAATGTAAGGTTCCATTGTTGTTATTATTATTATACCTCAGTTGGCCTTTATGTAAAACTTACTAACCCCAAACAGCGCATACTAATATAAAACGGTTCCATTTTACACACAGCCTTTGAAGCATGGACCTCAGTTATTCACACTGGGGGTGGAAGTCTTATCCCAGCCATTGTAAAAATAAAACTTTGCTCTTTCCTCTAGGGTAACAAACAATGGGACCCCAGTCATTTTTGTTATCAATGATGAAGATGCGGTCCTTTGGATTTCCCCACTCATTTAATCCTTCAACTCAAAGCACTAAAATGGCAAGGCACATGAGAGTTTGGGTTCATCGTTTTGTTCAGAGATCATCCCTACCACCTGCTTCTACCATTACCAGGAAGAAAATGTGGCTTCTTTCACGTCTGTCCCGCTCTGCAACATCTATGTAGAGACAACCGGGCTGCGCCTGCATTTTTTCAGCTTAAAAATTTAAAGCCAATAAATTCCAAGCACCACCAGGTTATTCTGCTAGACTTGTCCTTCATCCAGTTCAGCTACAGAAGGGGATAATGATCTGTCATAAAGGTAAATTCATTACACAAGATAGCACCGTCATGCTCCTACCGCCCATGTTCACGGCAAGGCAAGCTCTCTCGGTTATGCTGTATCTCAGCTCCCTGGGGAGCAGTTTCCTGCTGACATAATAATAATAACAACAACAACAACTTACATTTATAGGGAAGGCAAGTCGGCCTATATTTCCTACCTCTTGACAAAGAATAGCTCCCAGCTCTACTTCAGATGCATCCGTTATCATTACAAAAGGCTCAGGGAGAACTGGGGTCTCTACAGATGCTGCAAATGGAGCTGCCAAAGGTTCATAAAAGTTTAGCTATAGCAAACAGGTGACTCAGTTGCCAAGCTCGCTGTGCTGGGGAAACACTCCCAGTGTTACTCCAGAGCAACTTAATAAAAACACGAAAGGGAAGTACAGTCACTTAGGGACTAGAGATGCTCCTTTGTGGATTCCTGGCAGACCCACTTGATCGCTCAACACACCTGTCCAGGCAACTGGTTATCATCATGGCTTTAAAAAAAATCATACTTTCTGGTGTTGGGGTGAGGTGACATCTTACTCCACTCGAGCTGCTATAACAAATTACCATGAATGGAGTGGCCTATAAAGAACATACATTTATTTTTTGTAGTGCTGGGTGATGGGAGTCCAGGAGCAAAGTCCCAGCAGAGATGGTGTCTTGTGACAGCACTCTTCCCATAGACGGTATCTTCTAGCTGTGTCCTCTTGTGACCAAAGGGCTATCTACTTTTCTGGGGTCTCTTTTCTTTTAATTTTTTTTGAGGTTTAATTTCATCGTTTACATATTGAATATAATAAACCTTCTCTTACAAAATAGATGAAAGTATCAAATTCTGAACATGTTTTGTATACTATATAAAAGACCATATTTGCCTGTTACTTTTACCTACAAAAATACATATACATATATATATATATATACATATATATATATTTCTATTATAACATTTGTCAAACTTCTAGTAAACATCTGGGGTCTCTTTAATAAGGACACAAATCCTGAGGGCTTATAAGGATACTAATGCTCATGACTTAATCACCTCCCCAAAGGACCACCTCCTAATACCATCACCATAGACGTCAGGATACAAATATGAATTTGGGGGTAACATAAACATTCAGATCATAGGTATGGATATTACAGAATGCATAAATCCTTTTATGCTTATGCACCCCACACCATTTTTTCTCCCCTAAAGATACCTCTTTAATCTAAAAATGGGTAATCTTTTCTCCATTAATCAACCCAACACTTTCTGAGCTCCTCCTATATGGACAGTACTGGGTTGGATGTGGTAGAGGAAGGCAAGCTGAATTAGCAAAGGACAGTCCCCTAAAAGACACACTAGAGCAGCGTGGCTCCCGACCTTGGGCACAGGACAGCTCTTCTTAGAGCATATGCATGTTCCCTAGCCTGACATGACAGCACAGGCAATGTTTGGCTGTGCATGGACCTGTGGATTCCATAGAAGAGCTCCTCTAGGACTCCAGGCCAGTATGCAGGCACTGTGTGCTTGCAAAGTTGGGTGGTGCTAGCGAAGAGCCTCCACCAACTAGGGGATGCAGGGACAACTCCATTGTGTAGGTAAGCAGTAAAGAAGTGGGTGAGTGAGAGAAAACCATCCAGAAACAACAGCTGAGGGAAAGCAGAACTCTACACCAAATTGTACAGTTCCTACCCAAGGGTTTGAGGGTGTCGGTTAAATGGTTGGAAGGTAGACAGGCAGAGAGCCAGAGTAGTGGGAGAAGTGAAAATACTAAACACGAAGCCCCGGATTTAGTCAGAAGACAGTTTCCTGTTAAAGGGAAGGCAATCCTTTAGAGCCAGGCTCTGGGTTTGAATTCTAGTCTTATTCTTACTAACTGAGCTTCAGACTCTTCATCTGTTAAATGGGACTGATACTGTCCATGTGCGGATTGAATATGAGGGCCTGATGGTTTTCCTTTTTCATTCCATCCCACTGGAGAAGCAATTCCCACAAGATTTGTTTTTTTGTTTTATTTTTGTAGTACTGGGCATGAACCCCGGGGCATTCTACCTCTTAGCTACACCCTCATATTTTTTTTATTCTTTATTTTGAAACAGGGTCTTAGTAAGTTGCGCAGGGTCTCAGTAAGTTGCTAAGGCTGGCCTTGAACTTGCGATCCTCCTGTCTCAGCCTCCCAAGTACTGGGATGATAGGCATGCGCCACCACACCCAGCTTCACACAGGATTTGGCTCCAGGATGTGCACTTAAGGAATCCTAGTCTTAAATGCTTATGTGGAGATCTAGAAAAGCTGTCTGGACTCCCAGATCATTTTTCCTGACAGGTCTGCGTGAACATCCGATCTCATGATCCACCTTTCACAAGCACCATGGCGTAGAATCTCCAAAGTATAATTTGCAATCTTTCTGGTATTTCTCTTGTTTTCTGCTGCTCTTCAAAAGTGCAGAGATGCTGCAGTCCAGCCCACAGCCATCCTGTGTGTAAACAGAGCTCCCAGAGGTACATCTGGCCTGATGATCTTTGGGCATGGTAAGAAGGTACCTCATGGGTGGCCTCTGCCCTACTAAGAGGTTCTAAGAACTTGTGGTTCTCCAAGTCATCCCCCCTTCCCCTTTTTACACTGTCTCTACCTTTCTTACTATCTTTCTTTTTCTCATTCTGTAACATAATTTCATTTTTTTAAGTTTTATTTTCGATTGACACACAATTGTACATATTTATGGAGTACATGATGTTTCAGCACATGTACACATTGGGCAATGATTAAATCAGGGTAATTAGCAAACCCATCACCTTAAACATTTATCATTAGTCAAGCATGGTGGCACATCCGTATAATCCCATTACATGGGAAGCTGAGACAGAAGGATCACATGTTGGAGGCAAGCCTTAGCAACTTAGTGAGGCCCTCAGCAACTTAGTGAGACCCTGTTTCAAAATAAAAAGTAAAAAGGGCTGGGGGTATAGCTTAGAGGTAGAATGCCCCTGGGTTCAATCCCTAGTGTGTATGTGTGTGTATGTGCATGTGTGTATGTGTGTATATTCATATATATTATGTATATATGTAAAAAAACCTAAAGATTTATTATTTCTTTATAGTAAGAACATTCAAAATACTGTTTTCTAGCTACTGTGCAATACACAATACATTTTTGTAAACTATAGTAACCCACTGTGCAAAAGAACCCCAGAACTTATTCTTCCTGTCTGACTATAATACACCTCTATTTTCTGCCTGCCTTCTTTTCTTCCTTTCTCCTTCAAAGGCGTTGCTGCTCCTCACTCTTCCATGCCCACCATGCAATGAACATTCACAGCATTTCCAACTGTTTCCCCGTTTGCCTCTAAATTACTTTACACGATACGATTTTTGTGTACAGTGGGAATTTTGGTGGGAGACCAGTAAGTGTCAAACATGAAAAGCTAATAGAAGCGCCTTCATTGTGATAATAATTACAGTTACAACTAACATTTGATGAATACCCTCGCTTGACTCTTGCTGTGAGACAAGCACAACTACTGTCCCTGTTTTCAGATGAGATTAAGCGACTTGGGCAAGATCATACGGTTATTATTCGAATAGTGTGTATGGGGGGGTACCCCAGGGATGGAACCCAGGGCTTCGTGTCCACTAGGCATTAATTGGACTTTTGTGACTCCAAGTTCAATTCTCCTCTCACTGCTCCCCTCATTTTGCATATGAGGAAGGAAGTAAAGGCAGCCCCACATTTCAGTTCTGTCTTTCCTTGTTCACTCCTCATAGATTTATTTGGGTATCTTGAGGCGGATTTGTATGTACTATAGACAAGATGTCTTGGGACCCCGGGAACTTTCACCTCTCCAAGCCTAGCAAGGATGGGATAGTAGATCAAACGGCAACTTTGGTTTCTCTCCATATGACCATCTTAGTCCCTCCCTGTCCTCTGCCTTCCCAAGGATACCCCAGGAAATCCCGCACTCCTCAGCAGATCCATGTCACTCATGTTGGAAAAGTATCCCAACTCTGAACTTCCCCTATTTTCTATCCTTTCCTCAAACTTGTAGACAAGTAGGTATTTGAAAAGGAATTTATGGTACCTAGTGTCAGCTGGAGGAGGGAGTGAGGTGGGATCCAGGGGGAAAGCTCACCAAGTGCTGTGTGCATGTGTGTCTCTATCACTCTGAACTTCACTATGATATATGATTACAATGCAACAATTTAAAAAAATAATTACAATGCACCAATAAAAGTGTAAAAACAATAATAAAACAAAGAAAAGGGATTTGTCTACTTTTTCGAGGTAAAGATTCAACCAAAGGAATTTGGGGTTCATATAACTAATGTTCAGCATTTGCTTTAAGAGACAACCTCCAATAAACAGAATAGAGACGACACAGTTTAAGTACACAGCCATGATCTCCCATCTAGGGTACAGTAGGGAAGCGCTAACTGCTTCCCTTCCTCTGCCTTTGTCTCCTACGCTGTCCTCCAAATAGCAGCCGGGACTCCTGTTTCTTCTATGCTGCAATCCTGCCTATGGCATCGATGTCAAAGCCTGACGACGGCCTCTGGTCTCCAAGTGCGGTTCCTGGACCAGGAGCATCTGCATCCCCAGAAGCTCCTTAGAAATGCAAACTTCTGCACTGGAAACTCTGGGAGTGGAGCCGCAATCCAAGCGCTTCAGATGCTGCTGACCTTTAAACTCTCACATCCCGAGCCCTACCCCAGAGCTCCTCTCCTCCTACTCTCCTGGCTCCCTTCATTCCATCTATATTAGTCCCCCCTGGCCCCCAGCCACCTCTGCCTGAACAGCTCCTCACTTTCTTCAAATGTCAACTTCTCAGAAATGTGTCAGTGCCCATCTTCTTTAAAGCTACTTCTGACTCCCTATCATTCCTCCTTTTTAAAATTAATTAATTAATTTATTTATTTTTAAAATTATTTTGGCACTGGGGACTGAACCTGGGGGCATTCTACCTCCGAGCTACACCCCTAGCCCTTTTTAATTTTTGTTTTGAAACAGGGTCTCACTAAGTTGCTGAGAGTCTTGCTATGTTGCTGAGGCTGGTCTCAAACTTGCGATCCTCATGTTTCAGCCTTCGAAGTACTAGGATTACAGGTGTGCACTACCATGCCCGACTCCTTCCCTTTTTAAATATTTCTCCACAGCACTTGTTGACACCTTATACACTATATGTTTTTCTTATTCATATTTTAATTCTTCTTTCCCATCAACTAGAATGTAAACTTGAAGAAAGGGCAGGGGTTTTAAGCATTTTATTAACTGATTTATCCTGTAAAATTGGAAAGCTGTCTGGCACAAAGTAGGTGCTCAAGAAATACTTTTTTTTGAAAGTTAAAGGAAAGAATCATGTTCTGCCAGTTAGAAGCCATCTGGCCTGCGCGAGGTATTTAATCTTTCTGAGCCTCAGTTTCCTCATCAATAAAAAAGGAATTAAGAAAGACCAAAAGCCGATACAGTGCACAGCACAGCTCATTTAGTTATTCAATTGATGGTAGCAATTGTGACCATCAGAATAGAAAAAATCATTTCAATATCATTAAAACCAAATGAAGAGTAACGGTTTGAACTTTTAAAAGTATTTTTATAGTTTGGAAAACCTGGGGGGGGGTTCAAGAGCCACAGTCCCTCTTTCAAGAACAGGTTGTTGAAATAAGGAAAAAATCTTAGTACAATGAAATCATTTTCCCAAAAGGCAGCATTTTGATGAATTAAGAACAAAGGAATTATAAACATACTATTTAATTATCCTTCAAAAATAAAATACATATTGAATAGGAAACACATTGAAAACTTAGGTTTGTTTGTTGACTCTTTTTCCAAAATATTGCAATAAAATGTTTGGGAACAGCTAATAAAACTAATATGCAGCTGTATTTTCCTGCCCCCAAACTAATTTGTGCTGGTTACATGGTAGGTCACAAGGTCTGCGTGCTTTATTTTTGATGCATTCGTTATAATTGTTACTATGGGCGAAGACTAAACACAAAAAAATAAAACATCCTGTTGGAGAATGATTTGCCCAACACACACCACATATTTTCTTTTCCATCATGCGTCTAAAGGGGATTTCCATAAAAACAAGTTTCTTAGAAACTGGGCTCTCACTCGTCACTGCCACGGTTCCCACTTAGTCACTGTCCTGGGACCTCCCGGCTGCTCGCTGATGAAATAAATCTGAGGTTGTACACTAAGATAATAACTGTAGCTACAAATTATTTGGAGGACAAAACTTGCTTTTCGTACTGTTGTTCTTAACAATATAACATCGTAATAAACGGCTTAACAATTTGTTAACATGAGTACATTTCTTAATGGCTGATGCTGTGAGCAAGGACTTTTCTAGAGTACCTGTCCAGACCAGCGAGGATTAGGTGAGGATACAGGGACCCACACCTCTCTGCTACAGATGAACGAAGTCAAAAGAGAAATCCCCTCACTGCCTGGGGAGAGAGCAGTTGTCCAAACCCATCCCTTCACACCCTGTGTCAGTACCTGCTGGGGTCCTACGCAACTGCACTGTGCCCAAGTAATATCATGAATGGGAAAGTCATTTCTCAGAGGGCCACTAAGAATGAGACCCATAGAAAAGGTCGCCAGGTCGGCGGTGACTAAGTGCCACCAACAAACAAGCACGCTAGCAAACAGCACTGTTTTTTTGCTCATGTAGGTGACTTGGCTTGGGCAAAAACTGAGCTTTTCACTCCCCTTGAAGAGCCCAACATTCTTTCCACTAGAAGAAACTGCTGTTAGACAAAAATCTGATATCAATCACTCCTATTTGGAGGTGAATTAAATCAGCATGTTCTCTCTCTCTCTCTCAAAATCTTCTGCATTCTAAACCTCATTTTTCTTTAAATAACAATAGACAACATCTATGGCTAAAGGAATCTTCAAACAACTGGGAAGACACTCAAGAGGGATATATATATATATATATATTTTTTTCTTTTTTAGTACCTTTAAAAGTAAGCCCAAGGGCAAATACTTGTTCTCCCTGTACCTAGGTGAGAGTCTCCTTAAAGAGCTTCATTTGCACCTTGTGAGGCCAACACTGCTTGTTTACTCTGCAAAGTATATGAATCTAGTCCTTAAGCAAATATCAGTTGTTAAAAAACATCAATGTCAACTGTCTGTGGCTCAGCTTTTCATCAAAAGTCTAGCTGTAAAAAATATTTCAAATCATTTGAAGACTATGAGACCTTCCAACTTCTCTAGATTTTGTAAATTTGACAACAAAAAATTCCCTCACTTTTATAAATTTCCTGACTGATTAGAACAAAATTACCTTCCTGGATCACTCAGAATCATTTTCATTGAGTTACATTTTTGTATTTTCAGGGTCTAGTTAGTGGACCCTCAGAAAGGCTCTCTCACCAAATCTTCTAATACATCTACTCCAACAACATTGACTGCTGCTATATCCCTCTATGTCCTCCTGTTGGAGATCTACGTGAGAAATTTATATTAGAACTAAGTGGCAGGGAAAGCTTTCTTCTCTTGAGGTAGTGGGATTTATTTTCTCATGGGTAATGAGAACCTCATAATTAATCATGTATAGTTTGCTTTTTCCTTTGGCTGCCAGGAAATTCAGAATCAAATTTATATCTCAATGTTATTAACCATATGGTAGAATCTTTGTTCAATTTTTTCCTGTGGTTTTTCCTGTCTACTTTAAATACTTCCCAACACTCCCTTTTTACTTGTTTATTTTTTCATTTTATTGTACATATTTTTGTGAACCACTGATATTTATAAAAATGGAGGTTTATGCACATACATTTATAGAAATGTATATGGTGCATGTATATATGCATATATACATAAGTATGTATATTTGTATGTAAGATTGGTAACTCGAAAGATTATCATTTTATATTTTCATGGGAAAGAACCATTGCATATAACAGAAATGACATTGGTGGTACTAGATTATTCATTACAGATAATTATTTTAATGAATTCAACAAATCCTGTGGGTTGTCTATAAATGTATAGAAATAGCCAGGTTTAATGGTACTCTCTATAATATTATTTTACCTAATGCAATGAGTATTCAGAGTTCTTGGAATCTAATTTCTAAATGGCCTTGTTCTTATAATTTTCAGACAGATGTCAATTTTAAAAATTCAATATGCTTAATACTCATACTCTAGTGAAATAGGTATAGATCTATTTGAATATCATGTAATTATACTTAGATCTGTAAGCTTCCCCCATGAGATGCATAGGAAAGTATTCTGTAAAACTCCAGAATACAATATAAATGTTAGCTATAATTGCCATTGTCTATAGTATACAAAATAAAACCATCAAGAAGTATCTTATTGGTAAACATGGTAATAACTAAAATGTAGAAAATAACTGTTAAAATAAGATTTATATGTGTGTGGTGCTGGGAATTAAACCCAGGGCCTTGTTCATTCTAGGCAAGTGCTCTACCACTGAGCTACAGCTCCAGAACCACCACCCTCTAAATTTTTGAAAATGTTATTCTTAGTTCATTTGCTTGTTGAGAGGATCTGGTCTACTCATGGAACTGAGTTTTTTGTAAGCTCCAGAGACCTTTTTTGGGACTCTACAAAGTAAAGATATACTCAAGAACCCTTGGATATTTGAAAACTCTTTGATCTCATCAGTAGAGGACTCTTTCTAATTTTAAAATAATCTTCACAAGCAGAAGTTAAAACTTAACAGAAGAGAAATATTCTTAGTGGATTATTAAATGCAACTGAGCTTGTCTCTGGTGATCCAGGAAGCACAGAATGAAGACACCAACCAGCTTGCGTTCCCAACTAGGAGGTTAGAAACGCAGCATTGCAATACAAACATGGCTCATAAGTACAGAGTGTGTACCCACTGTTCTGCCATTTAAACTTCCAGTCGTTGTACAAACAAGTCTATCTTGAGGAAACAGACTGAGTAATTTTCCATTTGGACCGTCTGAGATTTCACGAAGCACTTCAAACTTGCAGAAGTCTGTGTTGCCAGAAATTTCCCACGAATTCGTTATCTACATTTCTCCCCATTAAGATTTCCCTTTAACAAAAATGCTTTAAGTGAAAGCTTTGCTTCTGCAGACATGGAAATAAAATTAGAAAGAAAAATTAAAGAGGCAGTGGCCCTGATTTGGGGAACATCAGTTAAGACAGACACAGCTGAAGACAGACCCATATCGAGATTTCAAACACTTGTGTCCTTTCAAAGTTCAGAGGAGAGTTCAAAAGATCGGAAAGGAAGGTAAAATACCAATCAATGAGAAGATCAAGATGCAAAATTGCTGCTGTAGCAGTAAATTCTGACAGCGATTTGAGGAATCTTTAGAGACATTAGATACAGGATGGGAATCTGTGAGAGCAAGAAAACTTCAGCACTTAGAATGTAATTAGAGAAGACTGACTCCTTTTAGCTTCTCCAGCCCCACCGGACCATGTGTGAACAATTGTCAAGCAGTGGACAAGAGCTCCATTAAACTGTTATTTCAGATATGCATGAAAGTAAATTTTCAGTAGCTTCAGGTCTCAAAACTTTCAAAATACCTGCTCTACAAACACAAGTGAGTACTCGTTTAGGGTGATTTTTATTGGAAAGGAAATAAGTAGGATCTTATTTTCAAATTAATGAAATTACATTGAACAGAGAGATGCCCCAGTGTGTTGTAAGCTATCAATAACTAAAATAAAGAACAATTTATTTAAGATGCTGATGAAATATCAAACTTTTTTCTAAAAATTGTTTCCATTTTTGAGCATTAGCTCTAGGCTGAGAAGGGTGCTCAACACCTTTATGTGTGTGTGTTATCTCATTCAAAAGTCTAAACTGCCAAAAGATAGGTATAGCTATTACCTCTAATTTATAGAAAAGAAAACCAAGGTTCAGAGAAGAACAGTTACTTATCCAATATCAGAGCTCATCGAGGGCTGAGCCATGCATGAAGCCAGTTTCCCAGGTTCCTAACTCAATGCCTTTTTTTTCTTTTTCTTTTTTTTTGTGGTACTGGGGATTGAACCCAGGAGCATTCTACCTCCAAGCTACATCCCCAGCCCTATTTTTTATTCTTTAATTTGAAACAGGGTCTCACTAAGTTGCAGAGGGCCTCACTAAGTAGCTGAGGCTGGCCGTGAACCCAGATCCTCTGGTCTCAGCCTCCCAAGTACTGGGATTACAAGCGTGCGCCACCATGCCTGGCTTACTTAATGCCTTTTCTACCAACTGGGGTTTAGACTCTAGCTCAGATGGCCATGAGACCATGGTCAATGTGGACAGTCCCTGACCACACTACAAGGAGCATCCAAGCAAGAAGAATAAAACATGACCACCATCCTTGTAGATGCTATGCCTTCAGCATCTCCTCATTTTACCTTGCGCTGGTATACCACACTGCTAGGCTGTGTTCCCAGCACACCATAAACTTTCAGACCACACCGTGCCTTGGGTGGTGTTGTTTCACTGGTTTGGAACACGCTCCTCTCTCTACCCTCCTTTACCTGCTTCTCCACTGATTGAAATAAAACTTTCCACTCCCGGTCCCTGAAGTCCGAAAATCAGCATTCCCTCCTCTACACCTCAGAATACCTTGTCGATTTCACTCTTACAGCACTTAGCATATTTACCCAATATTACCATTAGGCATATACCTGCTCATCACCTGCAGAAGAAGAAGAAAAAAAGCATGGCTCTTAGAGACTGCATCCAAAATATCTTTGTATCGCCCATGTGTCTTTAAACAGCACCCTGAACACAGCAGGCACTCAATAAATGTTTCATGGAGAGTTAAAAGAGGAAACTCAGAAACTACTGCTGCAACACTTATATCAAAGAAAGGACTATTCCCACAGGAACTAGGGAGTATTTTTGCTCACTCTTCTTTTCAAAAGGATTTTTCAGACAGCCTATCACCATTCCAAGGAAGGTAATGGGGCTATTTTTCTGTTTAGGAACCAGTGGTTTAAGTAATGTAAGCTATGGATCAGTGGTTTGCAATGATGGGGCTGATCGAAAGACAATCACACTCAGCACTGCTAAGGTTAATGGCATTGCCTCTTATAGAGGAAATATAAAAGTGGGAGATAGGGAAGAAACCAATAAAAACATTTACACACACCTTTAATGGTATGCAGAGTAGAACCCACTTAAATGAATACCAACTAATGAAAACATCTTGAAAAGAGAGTGATTTTTAGAGAAACCTTTTATCTACAGGCCCTATATTTATAGAGCAAACCTTTTAAATGAATACAGGATTTAAAAAAAAAGAATTAAACTGGTAATTGTCGTGATTCATTGTGGTTCATGTAACTTTTCATCAGGCCCAGGAAATAAATGAACCATTTAACCAAAGGAGGCTCTTCCCCACCAACTTATGTTATGCATGTCAGGTTATAAGTGAGCACCTCCTCAGAAGGTAGGTACCTCAGAGCAAAAAAATGGTCTTGGGAATGACTGAGCATACCCATTCTTTTACACCTCTACACAGGCACACATGAAGACTATTCTGAGAAAGGGAAGTGAAAAAATGTTATTCAACCAGGAAAACACATGAAAGGCAAACATGTCACAGCCCCCCCCCCATATGTATTAGATAGTTTCTATGAAATTTATTATTCTTTCTTTTTTATTTATTTGTTTGTGGTACTGGGGATTGAACCCAGGGGCATTCTACCTCTGAGCTACACCCCCACTCCTATTTTTTTTTTATTCTTTATTTTGAAACAGGGTCTCACTAAGTTGCGGAGGGTCTCACTAAGTAGCTGAGGCTGGCCTCGAACCTGCGATCCTCCTGTCTCAGCCTTCCAAGTACTGGAATTACAAGCGTGTGCCACCACGCCCGGCTATTCTTTCTTTTTTAAAAGTGAGTGCTGTTGCCCTGAAGACACAGTCTGTGATGAGCAGGGATTATGATGTGGGCGTTGAAACAGAGGCTCAAAGGCAGAGCTAAGAGCTGGACTTAGAGGATGCTCAAGCCTTCTTTCTCAAATCTTAGAAATAATTCACAGACCTTTCAGACTAGTGCATTAAGAAAGCAGATACTAACACTTCCATCTGAGATCACCAAAAACAAATAAGACTTGCTAGAGACAACTGTATCCCAAGGGTCCCAGGCATCTAATAAAATGTCTCTATTTGTCAAACAATAAAGATGCATAGTTCAAACCTATTTTGTCTCCAAGTTGATTGTCCCCCCAAAAGAGAAATTTAAGTCAAAGCCAATTAAAACAGATATAAATGCCAGTAGGGTGAATATAGTCATTGCAAATAAGATAAAAGTCTGGGATTCAAGGGGATTTAAGAATAAATAAACTCGCGTCAATATGAAGTGAAATGTTGATATACTAACACAATATAAAGATTCCTTAAATGTATTCTGAATCAACCAGAATGTCACTGTTAGAAATTGTGCAGTTTATTTATTTGTTTTGGCTATTTGAGGAATTTGAAGTACTTACTTTTTAAGGAATTATCTTTGAAAACCTTAGAATGCCAGATTAGTTTGAAATAGAGGGTGACAATGGTGCCATGAAATGGCAGAAATACTGCTTTTTGGTATCAGACTCTGCAGGCATGAAGGTGAACTTGTGTGCCAAATGGTAAAATATGTTCCTGCAAGAGAGAAGCACTTGTTTCCCATGCAACATCTTTGTAACACCATTCATTGAATATTGTTGGGTAGAAAAAAAATGTGGAATATCTCATTAGCCTCCCGGTAGTTTTCAGGGGACCAGAGATGGAAATGAAGGAATTCCAATGACCAGGAATTACTACTGTAGCTCATTTTATATAGGGCTTGATTGCTTACTTATAAAGAACATTCAGATACATTATACATTCTACCCTTACTAAATCAATAGAAGCAAAGAAGAGAAAGACTCATCATTAGTATCCCATTTTTTTAGATGGGGAAAGTGAAGCATGGGGAGGTCAAGTACCTTTCTCAAGGTCAGTTACAATTTTAAGTGCTAAACTCAGGGTGCGCATTTTTGTTTTTGTTTTTTGAGGTCTGAGGATTGAACCCAAAGTCTCCCATCTGCTAGCGAAGCATTCCACCACTGACTTACACCCCAGCACAAACAAGTGGTAGAGTCAGGGCTCTGGCCCCGATTTCTCATCCTCTCACACCACGCATCTGCCAAAGCTCAAAGTAGAGGACTATCCGCATCTCTTCAAAACACTCTCCTCCAAGAAGAAAACCCATCAAATTCATCACTTCTTCAAACTTTACCCATGTTCTGTACTTCATTAGAGCATAAATGAAAGTGAGCATGGGAGACACCGTATCTTCTACTTATGAAGAAATGATATCAAGTGGATATTGCCTTTCCTTTCACACAGGTCTTGCTTAAACTCTCACACAGAGCCCACTCCTTGTCTCCCTTTGCTCTGCCAACCCTCTCACAGTGCAAAGATCCTTTCTCATCAGTCAGCTTTGCCACGTAACAAGCATTTCTCCCACACTTCAACTAATGAAACCCAGCTCTATCTCATACAGAATGTTCTGTTCAGTGCTGCACTTAGGGAAGTCAGAAGCTGTGGGCAGATGAGTACAGTGGTGAGGATGAATAAAAAGAAGACTCTCAAATATGGAGCCTGCACACTGCAGCCAAGGGCACCCATTTTTATGAAGAAGCCCTGCTGCACACATACTGTACCAGGTAACAGGGGCACTATGACAAACTGATTCAAAATTCCAAACACATTACTTCCAAGTACATTTTACAACTTGTTGGCCAATGGAGAAAATGATTTCAATTGCCTTTCAAGTAACTTTTTGATTTCAGTTTGTTTTATTTTGGAGAAGCAGTCAGTCTTAAGAAAGTAATCATATAGGAGAAAGAGTGCTGGACAAGGGACGGAACATCAGGGTCTCAGTTCTGCTACTGATCTGTGTGTTATCTGAGGCGCATTGCTTTACTTTTCGGAGCTTCCTCAGTCCTGTAAATGATGCCAGGAACCGTATCTGGCATTCAGCAGATGTTTAATAAATAAATATTGGTTGAATGAGTGAATGTAATGTGAAGATTTAGTATGAAGATTTTTATGGTTCCCTGTAAATAGCACGAAATTGGAGATAAGAACAGTTAAGTAACAAAGATGCGTGTAATGTGTTTATCCCCCAAATGAAACCTCACCAGTAAATAATGTCAACATGGCAGAGTGGCCAGCAGGAAGACATGGAACTTTGACCACTTTTAATACTTGCTTGTTACATCTCTCAGACTTGAATTTTATTGCAATTTAAACCCAACAAATGGCCTTCTCCAAGTCCATTCAGTAGGCTGGTGCCCTCGCTAGAGAATTCATGGGTGCCATTCTCAGCCTTCTCTTCAATATTTACAGAATAAAAGCCCATTTTAGTTTGAGCTTTGAGCACATTAGATTTTGACAGCTTGGAAATGTCATTCTCAAAGCAAGGACTTTTCACACACATCGAATCCTGGCTGTAACTATTCTCTAAATGCAAATGCAAATATCCTTGACCAGAAAACCTTGAGCATCATGTTCTAAGAATGTTAGTGAGATTACATGAAGTTCTTTTTAACTGTATTAGTTTCCATCCAACATCCACTAAATTGAATTAGAGTAAAGTGGGGGAAGGCCTAGGTTCGAAAGGTGGATGCCAAAGAAGTCGCATTTTAATTCCATCTCCATCTCTCACTTGTGGATGCTTTCTAGCTGTCAGCCAGGCAGTCAGCAAGCCTCATTCTAAGGGAGGCACGCTGGGTGACTGGCCATCCAAGAATTAGACTTGATCTGACTGGTGTATTAGAAACCATTCAGAGATGCCGTGCATGCTGGGTCTTCTCCGCCCCAGGCCTCCACTCAGCATGTTCCTTTTGCTTAACAGGGATTTTACATCTTCCCGCTCAGGCATTCAGAAAATGCAAATCTTGTTTACTATTTGATCAAGAGTACCAGATTCTGTTGGTTAGGAACATACCTTGATGGTACTTTTTTCTTAACAAAGGAGATTCCCAAGAATGTAAATTTGCAAAACTCAAGGAAACTAGAGGTAGTGAGACTCCTCTGCACTTAGCACTGGACAGGAACTGGGAGAGGCTCAGAGAAGAAAGAAAGAGAGAGAAGAGAGGATGATGGTAACAGTGCAGACGGGCCTAAGTGCTGTCAGAAGAGTTGTTGACAACCAACGTGAAGCTGTTTGTACTCTGAGATGTTACTCGAGTGCTCCCTCCACAAATTTGTACCCCTATACCTCACCAAAGGCAGCTACACACATAATTCCTATATATGCATAGAACAGAGATACAGAGAAAGCCCAACATCTGGGGCACAGGGCATGGAAGAGCATCCCATGGCCTGGGAGATCTATAAACCAAACTAACTCAGCAGGTGCAGGAACTAAGTGCCAGAAGGGAACTTGAGCTGAATGACTCCCAGCAAGATGCAGAAATCCTGGGATGGACTTTAGATTTTCCTGGGTCAGGGAGTGGGGATTTCGAGATAATTCTAAGGGACAAGAAGCCCTAATAAGCTCTAGGAGCATATGTACACTTCAGAATTTAGATCATGTATCTGACAGCTCTTCTGTGAACACCGGTAACTTCACTATTGTTGCCTCCTGCATGGCCTTTATCAGTAGTACCTACCTTCACCCAATGCCCCAAAAGCTAGCCAGATACCTCCAGGAGACCACAATCATACTTTATGCAAACATCTGCCTAAATGCCCGTCTCCTTTGCCAGAATATGAACTTGGTGAGCATTGGGTTTGCCTCCCATTTATGTTTACATCCCCATTGTCTGGCATAGGGATTAGTGCATATATTAATAAGTGTATGTGATTAAGAAAAGATGAATTATAAGGAGGGGGAATAACCTACAATTATATGTTATTTGCCCTTTAAAAGACTTTAAACTCCGGAGGACAAGGTTCATTCCTTCACTCATCTATTCATCCATTCTTCCCAAAAACATTTCTTGAGTGCCAGACACTCCGTTTGGAATATAACAAAAACAGTATTGTCTGCATTCAAAAAGTATACAAGTAGAATAGTGGTCGCTCGAAACACACATTAGGGGTATCCAAAGAAAACACTGGAATTTATGTTTATATTTATTTTTAATCTTCTAAAAATAATAAAGAATTAGGTCTGGACTGGGGTGTAGATCAGTGGTAGAACATACATGCCTTGCATGTATGGAACTCTGGGATAAAAGAAAGAAAAGAGAAAGGAAAGAGAGAGGGGAGAGGAAGGAAGGGAGGAAGCGGGGAGGGAGGGAGAAGGAAAGATAGACCACTTCCTCGTGCCATCTCCCTCACTTGGCACCTGTGTCAGAGGGCCACATGTCATCTACACTATGTGAAGCACCCCAAGGGGATGTGGAGTTCTGCAGCTCTCCTCTTAATGCTTTTACTGTCAGCATACTGTGACATATTACTGTTTTCATTTGCTGGTGTTCAGTTAAAAGGATTTACAGATTATCTAATTTTAACTAGTTAACTATTACCACCTCTATAATTATATACTGCTATTATATATAATTATACATTGTAATATAAGGTATATGTTGTATATCATAGGATATTATTATATGACATAATTATATCACCATGATGATTATATGCCATTATTATTCCCTAACTTTAAGGGTTTTTTTTATTTCCCTGGGTTGGGGAAACAGGACATATAGAAAACACACTGAAAATCTAAAGACACAAGTTAATTGAGATGATTATAGTTTCTGAGTATGAAACTTTCCCGTCTCTCAAAGCCCTCACTGTCCATTCTTCCCATCTGGCCTCAAAGCTCTTCCGAAGGAAGATGAAGCAACACTTGCCCCGCCCCTCACTGGCTGCTGACCATGGGCTTGTGCCTCAGCCTCCCCGAGCCGCATCTTCCTAACCCTCTGCCTGTTAAAACTGTTATGGCAAGATAAACATACTCAAAGGATCTCAAGTGTCTATTTGACTATACTCAATTTCCTTGCCTCTACTACAGATGCACAGAAAGAATTCGCATAGAAAGAGATCGGAACCCAAAACTCAAATATTCTACACAATCCCATATGATCAGGCTGCCAAACTGTGCGAGGGATCCTGTATTCCAAAGTTATGCTTTCCTGGTCGGTTTATGTGGAGAAGTGCTGTGTGAATCTCCTACTTGGTGCTGTCTTCCACGTTTGTTCTTACCATCAATTCTGCTTAGATCTGAATTCAACAATGTCCATGGAAAGAATGAATGAAAGGGAACATTTTAGAGAAGATGCGTGGCCCCTGCACATGGTCAATCTTTACTGGCTCCTACCGGGCACCTGCTTTTCTCTTTCCTCTTCTCTAAGTTAAAGACAATGGACCAATGGTCAGTCTGTAGCAGAGGCCTCTGGATCTCTCGCCATCAGGGACCTTGCAGTGATTTTCTCTCTTGGAGCCTGTTTCTCAAAGTATTCAATTTACCTTTCTTGGGGGTAACTGGGGGTTGAACCCAGAGGCATTCTACCTCTGAGCTGCACCCCCTAGCCCTTCTTATTTTGAAACAGGGTCTCACTAAGTTGCTGAGGATGGTCTCCAGTCTGCAATCTTCCTGTCTCAGCCTCCCAAGTACTGGGATTACAGGCATGCACCACCATGCCAAGCTTCAATTTACTATTTTTATTAAGTAATTGATAATTAATCTCTCCTCCACCTTTCCACCTTTTTTTTTTTTTTTGGCGGTAC
>PVJS01005284.1:0-64847 GCA_004027185.1 Glis glis
TTTTTTTTTTTAATGCTTTATTTTTGAAACCGGGTCTCACGAAGTTGCGGAGGGCCTCACTAGGTAGAGAGAGAGAGAGAGAGAGAGAGAGAGAGAGGGACAGAGGGACAGAGAGAGAGACAGACAGAGAGAGATAGACCGATCGATCTATCCATCGATCGATCGTGCGCGCGCATGTGCGCTGAGGCTGGCCGCGAACCCGGATCCTCCGGTCTCCGCCTCCCAAAGTACTGGGATTACAAGCGTGCGCCACCACGCCCGGCTTGCCTCACTTATTTTTAGTGTGCCTACACATGAGGTCAAGTGTAGAATTTCCCATTTGTGGTGTCCTGTCGGTGCTCAAAAAGTTTCAGATTTTGGATTTTCAGATTAGGGATGCTCAATCTGCATTACTCTTGCCTGTCTGTATCTTGAGAATGAGCAATAGTTTACTCCCAGCCCCAGGATAGTACCTGGCACTCAGGCAGAGGTCCTTAGTGACTTGTAACCATTATTAACTCTGTGCTTATAGATGGTGTCCTGATTCTCCTGCTACACCACGGGTTCATTGAGGGCCCCCAGCATCGTCTAACACCTTGCAGGTGCTTAGCATCTGGCGTAGGGTCCAGTGTAGCACACAGTAGAGGCTCAGAGAGTGTTTGAAGAAGAAAAGCAGGCAGGTTCTCATTTGCCTATGAATTTGGGTCTTGCAATGGACCTGGAATCAAAACGCTATCTCCTATGAAAGTGGCTCCTTTAAAGAGAAAATCCCAGTCACACAGAGGCAAGACCGTGTGAAGACACAGGGAGGAGAAGGTGGCCGTCTACAAGCCAAGAGGAGGGGCCTCAGAAGAAAGCAGTGCTGCCAACACCTTGACCTCAGACTTCTAGCCTCCACTGTGTCCTCAGGTATCAAATATGTGGCCAAGGATGGAGACTTCCATGAATTTCCAGAAAGCGGTTCCAGCCAGTTAATGATGGAAGACCTAGAGACCAGCATTTTGTAGACTCTTTCCTCACCCCTCTTGGACCTCAACACCCCAAAACAGGCTGTCCCTCCATAGATGCCTTCCTCACTCGAGAATGGACAGATTTGTCACCCTCGGCAGGATCTGAAACACCATGTGTGCCACTCTCACGTGTGGACACCCTGCCCACACTGCTCAGTCTCAGACCCCCAGTACCTGCTTGGTCTTCGACTCTACACTGTGCCGGGGCTGCTTCCCACCAGGCGCGGGCTTCTCCCTCCCAGCTCCCTTTCCATGCACCGTGCTCCTGGCCACTTAATGGCTTGGGGACTAAATTGTTCAGGAAGGGAAGGAAAAGGAAAGGAAGAGGAAGAATTGTATCTCTCTCTCTCTCTCTCTCTCTCTCTCTCTCTCTTACTATCTCTCTAATTTTAAATTAATTTTCATGGCTATGCCCATTTTATTTTATTATATTTTATTTTTATTTTTTATTTTTTTGTTTTTTGCAGTACCAGGGATTGAACCCAGAGGCATTCTACCTCCGGGTTACACCCCATCCCTATTTTTTAGTCCTTATTTTGAAACAGGGTCTCACTAAGTTGCAGAGGGCCTCACTAAGTAGCTGAGGCTGGCCACGAACCTGCGATCCTCCTGTCTCAGCCTCCCAAGTACTGGGATTACAAGCGTGCACCACAACGCCTGGCTACTATGCCCATTTTAAAAGCTCTACTACTCTGTTACCTCCCTAGCCTGAGACCATCATACCTCTCACCCAGATGACCTGGATGACTTCAAAATGCTGCTCCCTTTTCAAGGACAAGTTTAAATGCCATCTCTGAGCCAGGCATGGCAGTGTACACCTGTAATCCCAATTCTTGGGAGGCTGGGACAATAGGACCAGATTCAAGGCCAGCCTGAGTAACTTAGCGAGGCCCTTAGCAACTTAGCGAGATCCTGTTTCAAAATGAAAAATAAAATGGGTCTGGGGGTATAGCTGAGAGGTAGAATACCCCTGGGTTCCATCCTCAATACCACAAAAATGCCATCTCTGTGGGAAGTGTTTTCTCAACCCATCTGCATGACCCGGACTAGTCAGGTGGCGCAGGAGGCGAAGAGCAGCCGGAGGCTGTAGAATGCAGGATGGAGGTGAGGTTGGCAGGAGCAGCTGATCGATTGGATGTGAGAAGGAAAGGGAAGACTCAAGAGTGACTCCGGTTTGGCTTCAGCAACTGGGTATTGCCAATAACTGAGATGGAGAGATTGGAAGAGAGACAGGTTGGGGTGGAGGAAGAAATCGAGAATTCTAAATTTTGACTTCTATTAGCTATCCAAGTGGAGATGTGCAATAGGCAACTGGATACAGATCTTGAATTTTGCTCTATTTTTAAATTTCTGTCATACCTAATTTGCTAATCCTCAATCCTGGATCTATACAGTCACGTTTCTTAATTTTTCTGTTATGGGTTTATAGTCTGGGGTTCAAAGATGGACTTAGTGAACCTGCTACACTTGTATGAAAATTTTCCATGTGTATCACGCGGGGGCATTCACTCACGTCCTTGGCCCAGGAGCAGGAGCAGCGAACTTGCCACAGAGTCTCCATGGGGGACGGCGGCAGAGCTGGGCCCGCGGCCACCTGGAGGCCTCTGCATGCGAAGGCAGTCACTGGAAGATGCAGAGTGACGGGCTGGGCTCAAGGACGCTGTGGTGATGGCACAGAGCGCCCGACGAGGCCCACGTGGCCTTTTAAATCATGGTGAAAGCACGTTTGCTGTCCTCACATGCGGGCTCTGTCTTCTCTCTGGTACTTCAGGCCTGGGGCGCTCACGAGGACACGCTGTCACTGTACAGATGGCTGAGGGACGGGAGCCAACCTGGCTTCCTGACTCCAGACCTGGGCCTTTCCCTCACCCTCGAGCTGAGCCCAAAAGAGCAAGCAGCACAGGTTTGCCGCAACAGGCCCTGTGCCACTAAGTCTCTAAGTTGGGGCCATTGTTCTTGTCTCACACCCCTGCTTCCGCCGCTTGGGTGTTTCTGTGCACGCCTGGAAAGGAGATGGCAAAAGAAGCCCAATTAGTCAGTCTCCTGGCTTCTAGACAGCTCCGGAAACCGGACTAGATAGAGGAGGAGGAGCTGGGGCCTCCTGAATGTGTGAGGCTTGGGTTGACTCCAGGCGCAGCTCTGAGCCGCCCTGCCCCGGCTGGCCTGCAGCGTCCACTCCAAAGGACTCCTGCTGTCGCAGGCTGCCCACCCGCAGCCTCCAAGGGACACCTGAACTCAAACGCCCGTTGAAGCTCCCCAGTTGGGGGAGGATCTTTCTCCAGCAGATGTTTGAACAGTTCAGGTGGGGAAAGGGCCCTCTGTCTCCCCTTTGATGTGGTACCCTGGCACTAGGCTGGGTTTCGGCTGCGTGTCTAATTAGGAACAGCCGCCCGCCACTCCTGCAGAGCTCATCAGTCGGTCTGAGGTGTCGGTGTGCTTTTTAGCACCTCAGAGGTCTGCCGGAAATAGATACCCCTGCCTCCAGCAGGTTAAAACAAGACAAGCTGATAAAAGGTGTCAGAAAGTACTGGGAGAGGCCGGAAAAGCCCTGGTCCAGGAGTTAGGGATCTTCAGGCCTGCTACCTTCTTTCCTTCCCCAGTCCTCAGTTTCCCCATCTATAAAATATGATGATCAGACATACTCAAGATCTCCCCTGAGCCAGGCGTGGTGGCGCACGCCTGTAATCCCAATACTTGAGAGACAGGAGGATCGCCGGTTCCAGGCCAGCCTCAGCAACATAGCAAGACTCTCAGCAACCTAGCAAGCCCCTGTTTCAAAATAAAAAAAATGAAAAGGGCTGGGGGTGTGGCTCAGAGGTAGAATGCCCCTGGGTTCCTCTACTGTATGTTTCCAGTTACTCACAAGTACTGATCTAGACCTTGGCTCCCACGGGGTGTCAGACTGCCAGCACAGAAGCTGAAACCAGAAGTTGTGGACCCAGAAATAGAAATAGGCTCAGAAGTTGGTGTTGAAACACTTCCATTTTCAATGCAGGGTTGGCTGTCAGGTTTCAGTCAGGCCTTTAGGGTCTAAGGGCAGTCTCAGAGGAGGGGGATCTTGGAGATGGGCCTCCAAGGGAGCCCCCAGTCATGGTGATGGAAATAGCAATGATATTCATAGAGCAATTTCTTTGCACCAGGCACTATTTTAAATGTTTGATGTATATAAATCCTTTAATGCTCATAACATCTTTCCAAGGCCGGTGCAGTTGTCCCCCTCCCAGAATGAGGTAACTTGCCCCAAGTCAGGCAGGTGCTGGAGCCAGGGTCCCAGCCAAGCAGCCTGGTGGGATCCGAGTTTGCAGCACCCACCCTATGCTGTTTACCTGCCAGCTCCTGGCCTGGGGCTTTGCCTCCTCCAGATGGACAGTGTGGGGCAGCTGTGGTCTGTGGCAGGTGCATTGTTCTAGCAGTGCAGCCCTTCCTGCCCTGGCTGGACTCTGAGTCTCACCCACTTACAGCCCTGGTGTCTTGGGCACAGGTCACTGGTGGCTGCGCAGCCACATAGAAGTCCAATGGCTGCAGTTGCTGATGGCAGGGTTCCACTCCACCACTGGTAGAGCAGCGGTTTCTCAGGTGGAGAGTGATGGTGGGGTCTGAGAATGGAGGCCTCCCTCCATGGGCCACACATCCCTACTGAGTCCTGCCACCCTATGATTTGGGAGCTGCTGTGGATTCCCAGACAAGCCTGGCAGAGAAAATTAGAGGTGAGGGACCTGCAGGCCAGCATCTGTCATTTCCAGTGAGGCTCCTACACGCCCCATCCATCCTCTCCCCACCCGGCTCCACCCTGCCCTGAGGCTCTAGGGCAGCTCTCTTTGTACTCCCCGGGTGCTGTCCTTCAGCATTCGAGGCCACACAAATCGGTTTCCCCTGCTTCCAGATTCATCTCCCACCAGGTGCCTGGAAGCCTCCAGCCCTCTGTGCAACCCATGCATACCCCCTCCTCCGGTCCCCAGCCTTACCTTCCTCCATCCTGGAGAGAAGGAAAAAGGTAAAGGGAAAATTTATTTCCTAGATTCTAGTCATCTTGCTGCTAATGAGATTTACCATGAAAGGTGTATGTTTTTGTGTTTAGATGTGTGTCCATCTCCCTTCATTTCACAACTACTTGGCTTGCCATGATAAGAAGAAATGTATATAACAAGGCTGTTATAGTAGAAATAAAAATCTATTAGAAGAAAAGGTGAGCGAATCCACCCATTATCTAAATTAACATGGCTACTGCAGTTAAACATCAAAATTAGCTCTTGAGTTTCTTAGCGGCCAAAGCAAAAAAAAAAAAAAAAAAACAGAGCCAGGCGTGGTGGCACACGTTTGTAATCCCAGTACTTGGGAGGCGGAGACCGGAGGATCGGGGTTCGCGGCCAGCCTCAGCTATTTAGTGAGGCCCTCTGCAACTTCATGAGACCTGGTTTCAAAATAAAGTATAAACAATAAGGCCGGGGGTGTAGCTCGGAGGTAGAACGCCCCTGGATTCAATCCCCAGTACCACAAAAAAAAAAAAAAAGGAAGCATACAATAAAAACTTCATTCAGGCAGGAGTACAAAATAGTACAACAACTTTGGAAGACAGTTGGACAGTTTTTTCCAACTAAACATATTCTTATTTATTTTACAGTGCTGGGGACTGAACCCAGGGCTTTGCACATAAACACTCTTAGGTGATCTGGCAATCATACTACCCTGTACTTACCCAGTGAAGTTGAAAACAAGTCCATGTAAAAATCTGTGCGTGGATATTTACCACAACTTTATTTATAATTGCCCAAACTTGGCCGGGTGTGGTGGCGCACGCTTGTAATCCTAGTGCTTGGGAGGCGGAGACTGGAGGATCCGGGTCCGCGAAAATAGGGCCAGGGGTGTAGCTCAGAGGTAGAACGCCCCTGGGTTCAATACCCGGTACCGCAAAAAAAAAAAAAAAAAAGAGCCATCGAGCCAGAAAAAAAAAAAAATAGAGGAAACTGAAATGCATGTTACTTAGAGAAAGAAGCCAGTCTGAAAATGCTACATACTGTATGATTTCAGCTATGTGACATTTTGGAATAGACAAAACTATGGGGACAGTGAAAAGATCAGTGATGGCCAGGGGCTAAGGAGGAAAAGAACAATGAGTAGGCAGAACACAGGATTTTGAGGGCAGCAAAAATACTCTATGTGACAATATGATGGTAGTACATGTCATTATATGTTCACCTAAACCCATAGAACGCACAACACCAAGAGCGCACCCTGAGGTAGAGTGTGGCCTCAGGTGCTAATGATGTGTCAGCATAGGTTCATCAGTTGTAACAAAAGTGCTGCTCTGGGGGATGTTGGTGACAGGGAAGGCTGTGCCTGTGTGGGAGCAGAGGGTACAGGGGATATCTCCCTACCTTCCACTCAGTTTTGGGGTGAGCCTAAAACAACTTTAAAATATAAAGTCTACAAAGAAAAAAAAGAGTCCGTAAGCACAGGAGCAAGGCAGAGCTTGTTGCTCGTAGACTGGGGTATCTCTAAAGCCCCATCACATCTGCTCAGGAGCCTCCTGGTCTGCACCGAGCTCACCCTGGGTTCCTTGCTCAGTCTCTCACCTGTTCTCTTCTCCAGCTCTTGCCTCTTCCACGTTGCCGTGGGCAGCACACCCACCAGCCTCCTGGTTCCCAGCCGACCTTAGGATCCCTTCCAATTGTGACATTCTCTGATTATTCTGGAGAAAGTGCTTTCTCTTTCTGTTCTTTCTCCATGTTTTATTCCACTTGAAAACCTTTCTACTCCAGAGGTCAGCAGAAATCCCCACCCTGTCATTTTAATGTTTCTGCTCGCTGCCTAAGAGGCATGAAATCACAGCCTGCCACCCAATATTAAAGGTCATTTGCCATGAACGCATAGATGGTGATGTCCAGATAACTCGTGACTTAAAACATATGGTTTCTAGCTCCCCTATTAGATCAGTCTTGGGACGCTCACGGATGGGCCTGGCTACTAAGGAGGACAGGCCTGGTCATTGGGCGAGCTGGCCTGGCACAGTGGCCCTTGACTCACCATGGCTTTTGTTGAGCCTGTCTTAGAGAGGAGCTGCCCCCTAAACCGGTCTTTTCCTGGGGAAAGGCTGCTCCTTCCAAAACACAAACAGCTCCTGGAGACCCAGCCTGCTTTACATTACATTTACTTTCATGTGTTTGTCTTAATTACCTTTTTTCTTTACTAGCACCTTTATTCATTATTTACAACAACTTTCAAAAATAATTATATGATAATCCCTTCTCTCCTACCCAGTAGCTGTTTACCTTCCTGTATCGGGTTTTCAGCTCCTTATTCGTGTGTGTCTGTACTTAACGACATCGCTGTCACCGGAGTTTAGATATGACGGGCAAAATGCGGGCTGCTGCTTTTGAGCAGTTCCTAAGCTAGGAGCAGCATTCCCGTCGGGGAGTTGTTCTCATTGCCCAGGACTTGTTTAGAAAGCTCACATTATACACTGTTGCCCTCAATACATAAACAATTCTGTATTTTACTTTTTAGTTTAGCATAATTTCATGCACGCTTTCTCATGTAGCTACATTATCTTCCGATTTATCATTTTAATGACTGCTTAATATTCCATTCAGTTACCATGCCATAATTTACTTAACTGTTCCCTATTGTTGGGGCCTTAATGAAAATTTGAATTCACCGTGTAATACAGGAGGAGGCTTGTTTTAATGATTACCATTATAACATCCTCTGCCTTAACTGCATGCCATTACAAACCCAGCTTTGGTAAGGCGCAGATGCTTCCGGAACAATAAATCCTGCATGAGAGGTGTACCACAAGCCCCTCTCTGATTTAATGGCTAATCTGTTCGCCGCACATGTTTTTCTTTTAGGCCAGCATTTATGTAGAATATCCGTCTCTTCTGAATATTATGTAATACTAAACTGTATGCATGTGGCATTTTCTTCCAGGTACTTTATCACTGCTCCAGGGACTTGCATAAATTAACTGGAATTTGGGGATAAAGAGCAGTATCTGAGCCGGGCGTGGTGGCGCACTCTTGTAATCCCAGTACTTTGGGAGGCGGAGACCGGAGGATCCGGGTTCGCGGTCAACCTCAGCGCGCATGCGCGTGCGCGCACGATCTCTCTCTCTCTCTCTCTCTCTCTCTCTCTCTCTCTCTCTACCTAGTGAGGCCCTCCGCAACTTCGTGAGACCCGGTTTCAAAAATAAAGCATAAAAAAATAGGGCCGGGGGTGTAGCGCGGAGGTAGAATGCCCCTGCGTTCAATCCCCGGTACCAAAAAAAAAAAAAAAGAGCAGTATCTGGCTGTTGGTTCTCATTCCTTTATCTGCATACATCTGCTGAGTACCTGGAGCCAGGCTCTGTGAGAGAGCAAGGGCTCCTAACAAAACTGCACCTGTGAATTGCTTTACGGTGCCTTAGATTTAATGGCGCTTCACATGAGAAGTGCTTTGCAAACTGTAGAGATAGGACGTGTTTGCTGGTCTTGCTTGTGAAGGAGGGTGAAGAGGAAGGTGGTTTTCCCAGGTCCGTGCCTTATCATCTACCCCCAGTATCCTCAGCTATGGGTCCTCGGCCTTGGAATCCTTCTGACAGGAGGCTAGACTCCACTCCTCAGGACAGGAGTAGAGTGCTGCAAGTGACGAGGACCCCTATAAAGCAGTAAGTAGCACTTCACATGGTATGGTAGACTGAGTGATTTACAAAGTTGTTTACAGTACTTTATAGTTGGTCCTTCGCTTTCAAGTGACAGCGTCCTGCCATTTTATAGCTCTTCCCTTTTCCTTTTCCTCCATCTGTAAAAAAAAGGAAACATCAGGCTTGAAACCAATAAATGATCCCAGTTTATTCATAGGATCCAGCAAAAATCATGCTTTGGTAAGGTATGAGACATCTTCTAAGAGACATGATTTTCAGTGGCCCGAGAACTACAGTCAGAAGTTTTTTCCCTGTTCATTTTCTTCCTTTCTAGAGAGAGAAAACAATTTTTATTTTCCAAAGAAAGTGTTTGTGGTTTGTGCCTCCCCACCACCTCCCTACCAGCTTTCCAACACTTGCTAACCCTTCCTTTGGGCAGAGAGGGAGCAAGGCCCAGGCCCCTTGGTTGGTAGTAGAACCCACTCACTAGTTTTGTTTTCATTCATTTTCTGTGTGCTTAGCATCTATTTTTGGCAAAGGATAATGGCTTATAGGATAGTGATATAAAGTTCTGTTTTTTTTTGTTTTGTTTTGTTTTGTTTTTTGCGGTACTGGGGATTGAACGCAGGGGTGTTCTACCTCCGCGCTACGCCCCCGGCCCTATTTTTTAATGCTTTATTTTTGAAACCGGGTCTCACGAAGTTGCGGAGGGCCTCACTAGGTAGAGAGAGGAAGAGAGAGAGAGGGAGAGAGAGGGAGAGAGAGGGAGAGAGACAGAGAGAGATAGACCGATCGATCTATCCATCGATCGATCGTGCGCGCGCATGCGCGCTGAGGCTGGCCGCGAACCCCGGATCCTCCGGTCTCTGCCTCCCAAAGTACTGGGATTACAAGCATGCGCCACCACGCCCAGCTAAAGTTTTGTTTTAAGATGAATTTATTTATTTAACAACATAAATAAATAAAAATGGTAAATAACAACCCAGGTAGTCCGTAAAAACAGCAAAAGTCATGATTAAATGAAGGTTGAAAAATACCAGTATAAGGCTAGTTAATTAATTGTTTAGACTTCTCTTTGATCAGGGCATCTGTGTGGAGGTGGGGGGTAGGATTTTTATCTTCCCTATGAGGTGACCCTGGATCATGAAGCTCAGCCCAAAAGGAGCGCCCATGCTCAGAAGGGCTGACATCATTCCTCTGTGTTTTAGCAGCTGTTCTTCAAGGTTCACAATTCCTGTGGGCCAAGAGAACTTTGGTTTGGGGAGTATCTCAAGTGTGCTTTTAAACAGCTCACCCTCATGGCCCTCACCCCTTTGGTTTCTTTTTTTTTAATTTTATTTTATTAGTGCATTACAATCATACATCTTGAAGGATTTCAGGGTGGTTGACGTATTCATGCACTCATCGGTCAATTAGCCCTCCCCAATTCCCACCCCCCGCCTCCCCCTCCCCCTTCCCGTTTTCAGCATAGTAGTTGACTTTGATATCTTTGTGTATGTCCATCTTGTGCACCAGTTTGTTCCCCTCTCCTTCCCTCCCATCTCCCCCAGTTAGTTTGTCTTCTCTCTTTGACTCCTGTGCAGGGTCATGGCTCATCCTCCTGTGACCTCAGCACTGGGGTACTCTAGGATGGGGCCGGGGGCTCGCCCACCCCACGTCCTCAGTGCGGTGGGGGGTTCTCAGGGGGTGGGGCCAAGGGCTTGCCCACCTCACATCCCCAGCGCCAGGCTTCACCCCTTTGGTACCCAGCCTCACCTCCACTCCTTCATCTCCTTGAACCTGGTGTTGCAGCCAACTAAACAGAATATCCATATGATGGAATATTACTCAGCCCTAAAATGAAATAAAATTCTGACACATGCTACAACATGGAAGAACCTTGAAACATGGTGCCAAATGCAAGAAGCCTGTACAGAAGGACAAACTGAATCTAGGGGTTTCTGGAGCAGTCCACTTCACAGAGATGAAAAGCAGAAGGGTGTTGCCAGGAGCTGGGGAGAGAGGAAATGGGGGCTTAGTGTTTAATTGGGACAGTTTCAGTTTGGGAAGATGAGAGCATTCTAGAGACGGATGATGGTGATGGTTGTATGACAATGTGAATGTACTTAATGCTACTAAACCGTACACTTAATAATGGCCAATGTTGTGTACATCTTGCCACAATATAAAAGTAAGGCAGGCAGTGAGCATGTTCTTTCCGTCACATTGCCTTGGCTCACCTTGGTCCTACCACGGGAATGCTGTCCCCCTCCTTTCCACTTGTCAGAGCTGTCAGTTCAAATGTCATCTCTCTTTCCTCTTGCTCTGCCCGTCTCGGGCCCTGTACCGAGCTCCCTTTGCCTCCAGAGTCATGGCGGTTTAAGCGGGCACACATTGTCTTATGAAAATAGTGGGCTTCCCAGGAGCAGCCAGGACAGCAAACTCTCCCCTGGTCCCAGCACAGGCCCTGCACACAGTGGGTAAGTGGATCAAAAGGCAAGTCAGGCTTCCCTGTTTGACCAGGAAGTACCTGAGTTTAGTATTTGAGTATCCATCTCTCAAGCCACTACTGTCATTCCTGTAATAAGCAGCAGCTGAAATATATGTCCTCTCTGGGACCTTGACTAAACAATCAGTCACCCCTCAGCCCACCCTAGAGCCAGGCCTTGCATCCTCTCTAAAAGATCACAGGCTCATTCAGAAGTGAAACTGGGCATTTCCAAAATCCCCAGGCGTGTTCAGACTGGGAGTAAGATGAGCAGCTCCAGGCGAGGTAGAACTGCAGGGAAGGGTCTTGTAGGGCACAAAATAGTGGCTCTGGGTCCTCTGAGGGCAATTATTTGCTTGTTGGTTCTGTGTGTGTGTGTGTGTGTGTGTGTGTGTGTGTGTGGTACTGGGGATTGAACCCTCTGAGCTACATCCCCAGCCCTATTTTTTATTATTTATTTTTGAAACAGGGTCTCGCTAAGTTGCAGAGGGCCTCACTAAATAGCTGAGGCTGGCTGCAGACCTGCGATCCTCCTGTCTCAGCCTCCCAAGTACTGGGATTACAAGTGTGCACCACACGTCCAGCTTGTTGATTCTTTTAAATGAATCTGTAAGCTGGGTAGGAACCTGAGGATCATTCGACCTGATCTCTTCATTGTACAGATGTGGACTGAAAGTCCAGAGAGGGAGGCGACAGCCACATGGCTGTCAAGTAAGGGGGTTAGTGGGTGCCAGAACAACCTGCAGCATGGTGTCCACGCCTGGACCCTGCCCTTGAAGACTGAGGTCAGCACATGGATGGAAGCAGGGTGCTTTCCAGGACTGTCCTTAGGTCCATCACAGAAAGGGGCTGTTCCGGTGACATCCTCACCTCCCTGACTGGCGGCTCTGAACTCAGGGGTGTTCCCTGGCAGGATCCCAGGCGAGGAATCACATCCATGACATCTTGCTTCCTTCCTTTTTGCTTGCAGAATTCCAGAGGCAGGAAAGCGTCCGGTCCCAGCACAGAGGCATCCAGCTATACGACACCCCTTACGAACCCGAAGGCCAAAGTGTGGACTCAGACTCAGAGAGCACGGTCAGCCCCCGCCTGCGGGAGAGCAAGCTGCCCCAGGATGACGACAGGCCCGCCGACGAGTACGACCAGCCGTGGGAGTGGAACCGGGTCACCATCCCGGCCCTGGCAGGTAGGGGGCCTGGGGCCCTGCTCAGGAGGTGGCTGCTGAACCCTGCTCGGTGCTCATCGCGGGTAAGGGGAGTGTGGACAGGGTCCCAGCCTGCTGCAGGATGAGCACTGGGGCTTTGTTTGACACTCAGTTGGGCTATCCCTTTTCCTAGTACTGAGGGGCCCTTCAAAGATGATGTGAGTCCCTGAGGAGAGCCCAGGTCAAGGAAAAACACCAGGTCTGGTGCCCAGGGTCCTGTTCCAGTGTTCCCACCCTCAGGGACAACTCAGACGCTCTTGTTGTCTGACCCTGTATGAAGCTTCAATTTCAACTTTCATAAGTTTTTTTTTTTTTTTTTTTTTTTTTTTTTGCAGTACTGGGGATTGAACTCAGGGGCATTCTCCTGCCAAGCTACACCCCCAGCTCTATTTTTTAATTTTGAAACAGGATCTCACTAAGTTGCAGAGGGCCTCATTAAGTTGCTGAGGCTGGCCACGAACCTGCGATCCTCCTGTCTCAGCCTCCCAAGTACTGGGATTACAAGCGTGCAGTACCACGCCCGGCTAGAAGGAGCTATCTTAGAAATAAGAACCGAGCTGCAGAGCAGCTCCTGCTGGGGTTGATGAGGCCCAGTGGTGACATTCATTCCTGCACAGCTGACACAGGCCTGCATGGTTATAGGGCTGCTTGTTCCCCATCCCCACTGTGGCATGAGCCTTCTCAGAGCACAGGTGGTGGGCACATCTTGGCCCCAGGGGCCGAGCTCACCCCTTCCCCCAGCCAGGAGCCCCTTGAGCCACCCAGGTGCCTCCTCCAAGGCTGGTTTCCAGGGTCTGGGTGTCCATCATGGTGCCAAAGCTCCTTTCCTGCAGTCCTTCCAGAGAGTGGTCTGACCACATGTGATAAACCTAGCGCTCGCACCCTTTGATTTTAATCCCACTCCTGAGAATCTAGGATGATGGTAATGTTCTAAATTCAGAAAAGAAATTGTTTGTAATCATGAGAAATCGGGAACAACTGGAATGTCCCACAACAGGGATTGACTAAATGGATTTTTGTACATCCGTGTGGTAGAATATTGTGCAGCCACTAGTAAGTGATGTTTAGAAAAAGTTTATAACAATCTAGGGAAATGCTTACATTTAATTTGAAGAAGTAAAAAGCCAGATGCCAAAATGGTTGTTTGCATCTAAAGAATTATGCATGTAAAAAGAGACTTTGAGTGACTAATTCCTACCACATTGAAGATCATAAAGGGAGAGCTTTAATTTGTTTAAAATCCACTATGCTGTAAACCTCCCTGTTACTCATACACAGTGAGACCCTGCTGCCCTTTGGAGCCCCAGCAGTGAGCCCAGCCCCCATTCTGGCCCCTCTGTAGACGCTCCAGCTACTCTAGCACATGCTACTCAGGGTTCCTGGGACCTAACATGCCCTGTGCACATCTCATTTTTCTTCCTGAAATGCCCTTCCCAGTCTTAACCTAGCTGAAGAGATTTCTTTGCCTCCTTTGAGGCCCAGCTCAAGTGTCACCACTTCTGTGAGCCCTCCCTGGTACCGACATGTGTCCCACAGACGTCCTTGCCGCCTCTCTGGGCCTGTCGAACTTCCCGTGCACGTCACCAGAGGAGACTTTCTCACACCTTGATGGAGTTACTTCTGTAGGACTTGGTCTCGCCTGCTAGGCTGCAGGCTCCAGGAGGACAGCCTGTCTCATCCCTTCATCCCCTCTCTGTATCCCTAGCACCTGGCCGAGAGCCAAAGACAAGAATAGTCCTGTGGCTGATGGTCCTTGGTCACCACGTCTCTTCTGTGCATTTCACAGCCTCCTCTCCTCCTGACCCAAGGGAATGTGTGAACTGTCCCCTGGTGTGGCTGATAAGGGACCGTGTGCTCCTCCAGGGGTGAGAGGGGTTCTTGCCATCCATGAGCTTGCTCATTGCAAACTCCAGTTTGTTGAACTGGTGGCCACTCTCACAGACACCACAGGCCTCTGGCATGAAACAGCACCACGGGCAGGTGTAGGGTCTTGGCCTGTCCTGGACTGACCACCTGCAGGTCACTCAAGGGCTGGTGTTACCTTGATGCTCCACTCCAATCTGGCATCTTGCTGCTCAAAGTGTGGTCCCTAGCCAGCAGCGTCGGCATCACCTGGGAGCAGGTTAGGAATACAGCATCTCGGGTCCCACCAAGAGCTGTGAAGTCAGTCCCTTTTGCAAGAGATTTGTATACACCTTCAGGTGAGAAGCACTTTCCCAGTAGGACATCAGCTCTCAGAAGGCACTCAGGTCGGCACTTGCTCACTTGTGCCCAGAGGTGATTTTAGAACTTCTATACATTTAGTTGTTCAAAAAGGATCATAAGATCTCAGATAAAGCTCTCTCAGAATAAGTTCCGAGCCCACAAGTATCCGTCTGGCCTTGGGTTGGTGTCATTATCAGGCTGCTCATAGAAGACAGATGCAGAATCACATCCCGTCTGTCTCATCAAGTGTCTTACCTTCAGCCAGGCGTGGTGGCGCACACCTGTAATCCCAGTACTTGGGAGGCTGAGACAGGAGGATAACAGGCTCGCGACCAGCCTCAGCTACTTAGTGAGGCCCTCCACAACTTAGTGAGACCCTGTTTCAAAATAAAGAATAAAAAATAGGGCTGGGGGGGTATAGCTTGGAGGTGGAATGCCCCTGGGTTCAATCCCAATACCGCAAAAAAAAAAGTGTCTTGCCTTCATGTGTCCTGCCCCACAGCGGATGCCAGCTGTGCTTGTCCCAGGCAGCTTCGTCAAGACCCATTTGTCAACCCTGAGCGTGGCTGAGCATGGCTGACCACTGGGAATGAAGGGCAGAGCTGAGTCAGTGTCGTGTGCATGCGTGCATGTGTGAGCATGCCTGCACGTGTATTTGGGGCGAGTGTACCCGTATACACGCACAGGCGTCTGTTTTCATGCCTCAGCTTATCGCTGGTGTGGTAAGGGAGGAAGGCAGTGCCTGGCTGGGTCCTGTCCTTATCCCAGTTCTTCTCACTCTCAGGAACGCTCTGCAATGGGTCCTGGCAGCCTGGGGTGTGGGATCCGTTCCTAGGGAGCAGCTGTGTGGGATGAAGTTGGACTGGAAGAATTGGCACCTTCTCTTTTCATACCTTCTATTCTCTGATTCTGCATGTTTAGCCTGGGTAAGGAAGCCTGGGCAGGGAGCCTCGTCAGTGTTTTCAAATTCCCAAAGGGCGCACAGCATGGGGGACTCCAGAAGGGCCAGCTGGGCCTACCACGGGGGAGGTGCAGGGATTCAGAGCCCAGTGAGTGACTGAATGTGGATGCTGAGCTCCTGGCCTCAGGGGGTTTGCAGCTGATGCTGCAGCTGGGTAGGGTGATGGCCTGCAGGCAGCTGGAGGGACAGGTGCACACCTCACTCCATTGGGACCCAGCATGCTGGTACAAGTGGGGTCGGGGAGACCTGAATCCCCTCAGCTGTGTGTGTGAAGTAGAGGTGCCTTGGTGAAGTGGCCCTTCTCCAAGGGATGCCTGGCTTTCTCCCATGGCAGTCCTGCTCAGCCCCTCCCCGTGTCAGTCAGGTTGGGTGTGCAGCAGCCACAGGAAGACTCAATTATCGCTCTCTGCTTGTGGCACCCACAGCTCTTGTAGGGTGTGAGGCCTTCCTAGCTTCTTGGAAATGAAAGTCTTTCCTTCTCTCAGAATTCCATGGCTCTTGTTTCATTAGGATTTGGGGGTTGCCGGGTGAGAAATACCACAAGCTCCCCAAAGAGCCCAGGGCACTCTCTGCCCTCCCAAGAATAGATGTTCTCTCTGGTTCCCAGAGGGCTGCCAGGATGGGCTGAGCCCTGCCATCCACGGAAAGGTAGTGTGGCCTCTATCAGTTGCCAACCCTCCCCACCTCCCAGGAGTCTTACAGCACCAAACTGTGGGGCCCAGTTCCTGCCCTGCCTCCTGATCCCGCGGGGAAGGGACCTCAGCGTCAGGTAAAGCCACCCTGCTTTGCAGTGGTGTGGGTTGGGGTGGCAGGTCTGACTGGCTGTGTGCTTGGTGGGACACAGATGGACAAACGGAACCTGAACAGGTGGCCACACAGGGAGGGGCCCACGGGCAGGGGCCAAGGATTGGGCTGGAGAAGCAGACCCCACTGGGGCTACACAGGTTTGGTGTCTTTGCATCTCTGAAGGGCCCTTGTGAGGACAGGGTTGAGCCTGTCCCGGGAGCCTCGACTCCTTTGCTGGGAAACGAAGCCAGTGGTCCCCACAGCCCGGGGGTCTTGGCAAGGTTCCCAGCATGCCCCATGAGGAAAGCGCAGACATCTACTGCTCTCTTTCTGTGAGCAGTTAACAGCTACATCTGTGGTGATTTGCCAGCAGTAGGTCTGAGAAGTAAGTAATCAGAGCTCTAGATCTCAAAGCCCAACACAGGAGAGTGTGTGAAAGGTGCCCCAAGACATTTTTGAGAAAGTTGTTTCATCTGTGAATCACCATCTGAAGATTTATCTCTCTTGAAGTTATGTTTCAGACAGTGTCCGGGGCTCAACCAGCGACAGGTCTGCCTCCCAGCAGAGATGGAAGACAGACATATGACTCAAACACAGGGGTACTGGTCTGTCATCCCCACCAGCTCCTTGGTAGGCTTCCCTGTCCTAGAAAGTACAGGACGCTGTGTCTTGCACGTTGAGACTGACAGGGCAGGAGGCAGACAACCCCAAGTTCACGTGCCAGCCCCACCCACCACTCAGCAGCTTCGGGACCTTAGGCAGGCTGTTCAGTCTCCTCAGCTGTTTTCCCATCTGTAAAATGAGGACAGGTCTTGTCCCACTGGGTCTCCGAGATGATCCAGGGGAGAGATCTGGATGAAAACACATTGTAATCCCTAAAGGGTTATGCATATAAGAATTGTTACTGGTGTTCAGGAAAGGCTTGCTACATTAAATAAAATTTAATTTAATATAAAAGCAATACTGTATAAAAGGCACTTAGCAGCCACAGAGGCCTCATTTACAAAGTCTGTTCCCAGTTATGCCTGGCAACGAGAAGCAGGGGCAGCCTTAAAAACACTCCTACTAACCTGGGCATGGTGGCACACACCATGTACTTGGGAGACTGAAACAGGAGAATTGCAGGTTCAAAGCTAGCCTTAGGAATTTAGGGAGACTCTCAGCAACCTAGTGAGACCCTGTTTCAAAAAGAAAAAGAAAAAGGGCTGGGGATGCAGCTGGGACATAGAATACCCCCTGGGTGCAATCCTCAATGCCAAAAAGAAAAAAAAAATACTCCTAGCCAGGCATGATAGTGCACACCTGTAAGCCCAGTACTTGGGAAGCTGAGACAGGAGGATCACAGGTTTGAGGCCAACATGTGGAAACTTTGTGAGACCCTGTTTCAAAATAAAATAAATAAATAAAAAGGGCTTGGGGTGTGGCTCAGTGGTAGAGCACACCTGGGTTCAATGCTCAGTACCACAAAAAAAAAAAAAGGAGGGAGGGAAACACTTCTACTGTAGGGGCTACCAAAGCTCCATTCCAGCATCAGCTCTAACCTCCAGTCACTGGTCCTTCCGCTCCTTGTTCAGTCTCACCTGAGAACTGGGTCAGTGGCCCCTGGTGTGAGAAGGTCCCTGCTGCCCTTCCCTCCTCGGCCCCCTCCCCATTCCAGGTGTGACACGTTTGTGGGTTGCTTGGTTTGCCTAGAGCAGGAGTTCAAACTTGAAGGGCATCAGAGTCACTTGCAGAAAGTGTTAAACAGATCGCTGGGACCCACCCCAGCATGCCTGATGCAGTAGCTCCAGGGTGACAGGAGAACTCGCTTGCACTCTGCACGAGTGCCCCCGCGGAGCTCATGCCGCTGATCTGGGGACCCCACTTTGGAAACCTAGAGCTCATCAAGTACATCCTATGCATTAGGTCCAGGGCAGGAGTGGAGTTAGTGAGGGGATGTCACAGCTCAGCTCTGGTAGTATCAATGTCACCTCCTCCTCCTGGCATGACCGGTCCCTTCCCCACCCTCCTCCCAGAGGTTTGGGACCTCTCTGTGCTCCCCGTACATTGGTTTATTCTGGAACACCCAGGTGCACACTTGTCTCTGTGAGTTTGAGGGGTGCGACTGCCATGGCGTGAGCCCCACAAGCAGCCTCCCTCTTTCGTTTTGAATCTTCCCAACCTTATCAAGTGAGTTGGAAAGGGCAGAGAAAGGGAAAGTAAGATCCCAGGTATGTCTGTTTCCCAAACGTTGTGAGTCATCTCTGAGCCAGCTCAGTTGGCTGATGTAAAATAATTCCGTGAAGGGAAGGACAGGAAGCCAGCATTTATTGAGCACCCGATGTGAGCCTGGCCCGGGTTACCCCTCCGCAGCCCTGCGAGGGGGTGTTGTTTCACTGTTGCCACACAGATGACAGTACGAGGCTCCGAGAGGGTGAACGGCTGACCCACAGTCACACACCTGCCCTCTCCGCAGCTGCATTGATGTTGAGTGTGGAAAGGTGGATCTGAGAACATCCTGCACCAGTGCTGGTGGGGACTCGGGCAGCGGTTGAAGCAGAAGCAGCTGTGCCTGCTGGCTCCGCGTGCCACTGTCCCTGCACACGTAAGTGGCTTGGAGCTGGTAATGCTCCAGACTCTGTTCCCACCAGCCCCGTGGCTCATCAAGGGAGCAGAATGAAAGGCCCAGCCCCTGCAGAAGACTCCCTGGGGACTCCCAGACCTGGCCCCGCCACCTGTCGCCCAGCTGCCCAGCCTCGGCCGCAGCTTCCTCACTCCCCCAGCTCCCAGGATGCTGCCTGTTTCCTGTGCAGCTTCCCAGAATGCTGTGGGCCTGCAAGGAAATTAACAATTGTGTTGGTACCAGAGGTTTTTGCTGTGTAATGAGTAACAGTCATAATTAATGTTTAACACGTGTGAACAGCAGGTCTGCCCAGAAAGGGGGGGGTCTCACTGAGAGACCTGGGATCACTCCCTTCTCTTGGCTAATATGTTACCGAGGGACAGGTTTTTCCAGTTGGTTTTTCTATTTGATGTATGAATAAATTCATTTAGTAACCTAAAAAAGAGAATGAAAATAAAAACATCATTTCATAGCTTTGCTTCATTTGATAGAGTTCTTTGCCCTTCTGGTTGGTGGGTTAAGGTCTTCATGTGGATGGAGGCCCCCCCCCCGCTTTTGTCTCTGTGTGTGTGTGGTACTGAGGATTGAAGCAAGGGGCATTCTACCTCTGAGCTACATCCCCAGCCCTATTTTATTTCTTATTTTTTGAAACAGGGTCTCCCTAAGTTGCAGGGGGCCTTGCTAAGATTCTGAGGCTGGCCATGAACCTGCGATCCTCCTGTCTCAGCCTCCCAAGTACTGGGATTAAAAGTGTGTACCACCACACCCAGCTTTGTTTTGTTTTGTTTTGTTTCCTGTGCTGGGGATGGATCCCAGGGCCTTGTGCATGCTAGGCAAGTGCTGTACCTAAGTCACACCCCCAGCCCCTTCCTGTCATTCTTGTATGCTGTATACCTGTCTGCTGTCCAGATGCAGCTGGGAGACCTGCGTGGGTAGGGCACTTCTTAGCGACTGTGACTGCCTCGGTGGCTGCCTCTTGTCTGAATTCCCAGTGTGAAGCTAAACCATGTCCCTGCCTGTCTGCGTCCCTGCCTCTGAGTCCAGATGCCGCATTAGTGTGCCAGTGGGTGGCATTCAGCCCCATGAGAGCCCTGTGTGGCCAGCACTGGCTTGTCCTTTCCTGTCTCCCTTTGCCTTCCCTCGCTTCCATCTGCAGTGGGCACTGGCAGAAACACACACACCTGGGCTGGAGCTTCACGTCCCATGGACGGGCAGACTCATTTCCACAAATGCCCAGCCTGGTCAGGGCAGGTGCTCAGGCTGGGGATGGAGGAAAAGTCACTTTCCCAGGTACTAGGGTTCTTAGTAAGTGTCTGGGTGTCTGCAGGTGAAAGCGTCAGAGACACACTGCAGTAGACACAAGCAGGTCCCAGGTATGTCTGACAGGTTAGCCCAGCCCAGAACTCAGGAAGGAGCTCAGTTGCTTGGGCCAGGGGTCTGGACCATTTGTTCCTCCTTCCCTCCCTTCTTCCCTCCCTCCCTCCCTCCCTGCTTCTCTTCCTTCCTTGAACAATACTGGAGATTCCACCTAGGGCCTTGCTCATGCTAGGCAAGTGCTCCACCACTGAGCCTCAATCCCCATCCCTTTTTTACAATTTTTATTTTGAGACAGGGTCTCACTGGGTTGTCCAGGCTGGCCTTGAGCTTGCAATCTTCCTGCCTCAGCCTCAGTTTCTGGGATCACAGGTGTGTGCCACAGCACCCAGCAGTGTCTGGACCTCTGCTGCCACTTGCTGCCACTTGTTAGCGGGAGCCTGGGCAAGTTGCCTCTGCTTCCTCATCTGTGAAATGGGGGTGGAGAGCACTGAGTCAGGGTCACAGTGAGTGTTCGGTTGATGCGGCATTGGTGTCACTGTAGTGACTTACCACCGTAGGTATTGACAGTGTTGCTCTGTAAACAGATTTATGCTGAACTTGTTAAGGCCTTGGGGTTGGGAGACCTGGGTTCAAGTCCAAGTTCAGTTCCAGCTGTTGGCTTTGGGTGAGTCAGTTCCTCTGTTTTTCATCTGTGAAGTGAGTCATGATGGTAAAGATGGCTAGCTTTGGCAGCTGCAGAGGCCTCTGCATTCAGGTTGTTTAATCATTTTCATCAGGCTTATTCTTGGATCTCCTATAGCCAGGCACCCAGCAGCGGACTCCAGAGGACAAAGCCATTCCTGTTCGGCCGGGCCTGCCTTCCCACCTCAGGCAGGGGCGGACCTGAGTGGACGGCCATCCTAGAGCCTGGGCTTCCTGAGGGCCTGCTCTTTGGGGATTCGCAGGCCCCTGCCCTCACAGTGAGGACCTCTGCTGCCACGCCTCCCACTTGGAGGCAGTGCAGTGCCCTGGGGCAACACAGAAACCTCCTGTTGGCGGTCCTGGAAATGCAAACTGTACCTTGCCAAGCCGCCCAGGTGCCGTACAGCCCACCTGGAGGCAGGGGGTGAGCCAGGCCCACTTTCAACTAGAGAGGAGAAGGGGCTCACTGCTGTGGACTTCATCTGCAAAAATGGGAATTCTTTTTTTATTTTTTATTTTTTATTTTTTTTGGCAGTACTGGGGATTGAACCCAGGGGCATTTTACCTCTGAGCTACACCCCAGCCCTATTTTTATTCTTTATTTTGAAACAGCATCTCACTAAGTTGCAGAGGGCCTCACTAAGTAGCTGAGGCTGACCGCAACCTGTGATCCTCCTGTCTCAGCCTCCCAAGTACTGGGATTACAAGCGTGCGCCACCACACCCTGCTTAAAAATGGGAATTTTGATATGTATCTTGGTATGTGTCACTGAGGGTCAGATGACATAGCACATGTTTGGGGAAAGCTGCAATAGCGGAGGACCATTTTCACAGGAATAGAATTATCTGCAGGTGTTTATGCATTCTTATGGACATTTATGACATTTTCTTGGGCCCCAGGAGGCATGTAGTCCACCCCATCTCCCAAACCTATGCACAGTCTGCCCCCTGCACCCCTCCTGGAGTGCCGGCCTGGCTGTTGGTGGTATGTAGGAATCAACTCTAGGACTGTGGAAGGGTGCCTGGGCGCCTCGACTCTGAGTAATGAGACATCCGTGAGCAAGCAGCAGGCCCCTCCCGTCAGCCCGGTAGGGTTTACAGACGTGGCCCACACTCACTTCCTGCCCATCCACTGAGAGGCTGGAGGCTCCCCTTGGCCGTGGAGAGCTCCTTGCTGCTCAGTTGGGGCACAGCGAGCTCCTTGTTCTTAACTATTCTAAGCCTCGCTGGCTTTGCTTAAAGGAGACTCTGTCCTATGCCTGAGAACTGGGAGGGTCACTGGCTACAGGCCAGCCAAGAGGAAGCGGACGGTCAACCTGGAGAGAAGGTGAGGGGAGGCCCCCAGCACCAGGATCCTAAGCAGAAGTTCCATGGCCCGGGGATGGGGCCACTGCCTGGCTGCCCCCTACCCATTAGCTTGGGCTAGTTAGTGACTTTACCAGGCCTTGTTTGTGAAAACACAGACAATAGTAACAGCACCAACCCCATTGGTTGGCTATAAAGGTAAGAGGAAAATGTGCTCTTCAAATCCTCCATGGTACCTGCCCATGCACAGGAAGCACTAAATACAGACTGAACCATTTTAAAACCTTAAAATAATTTAAGGAGAGGGATCCAGTTCCTAAGTTTCCTTTCTTTCTTTTTTCTTTTTTTTTTTTTTTTTTTTTTTTTTTTTTTTTTTTTTTTTTTGCTGGTACCGGGGATTGAACCCAGGGGCGTTCTACCTCCGCGGTACACCCCCGGCCCTATTTTTTATACTTTATTTTGAAACCGGGTCTCACGAAGTTGCGGAGGGCCTCACTAAGGAGAGAGAGAGAGCGAGCTGAGGCTGGCCGAGAACCCAGATCCTCCAGTCTCCGCCTCCCAAAGTACTGGGATTACAAGCCTGCGCCACCACGCCCGGTGCTCTAAGTTTCCTTTCTTGACTGATGAATGGAGGCTTCATGGTCCTGCTGAGCTGGGCAGAGACCTGTTCATTCAACAGATACCAAGCACCTGCTCTCCATCTGGTACTGTTCTAGAACTGGGGAGTCAGCAGTGAACAAAACAGAAAACTGTCCTTTCCTCTTGGAGCTTCCAGCTCGGTCAGGAATTCTGATCCAGGGCACTGTATTCTGACAAGTATGTGAAAGGAACTGCTGTGAGCAATAATGTGACTGCAGGGAGGGGTCTGCCACTTACAGGGGCTCCCCTGGAGCCCCCATATGTCATCTGATACTCACCACCACCCCCCAATCCTTCACAGCACAAGTGTTGTCAGCCCTGGTTTACACACAAGGCAGCCAAGGCTCAGAGAGGCTTGGAAACATGCCCGAAGTCACGCAGTAAGTAGTGGCGGAGCAGGATTCAAACCCAGGTCCTCCTGACACCTAAGGCCAGCGTTTTCCATAATGCAGATTTCCTGCAGTTCTTCCCTTCCCTAACTTTGTTTCAGCCCGGGCATCATTCATTAGAGCCAGCTGCATGTCAGCGAGAGAACTGGGGCCCAAGGTCACATCTCTGAAGAATGTCCCTCCAGTTCTGAGAAGACACATACCATGCTATTGCTGGGACAGTGGTATAGACAAGGGACTCGAGGGCTCAGAGAGCAGAAAGGAATTCTACCCGGGGTCTAGGGCAAAAATCACCCAGGGAGGTAGCATTTAAGCTGAGGTTTGAAGAATCGCTGGGATTTATGGAGATACTGAAGAAAGGGATTCCAGACAAAGCAAACTTCAAGAAAGGCAGATGACAGATTTAGGGACTGGCCACCCTTGGTGACTAGAGCCTAACTAAGGATGGGTGGAACCCAGAGGGGTTTGGGAGGGAAAGATGCAGGTGTGTGGAAGGTCGGGGGAGCCTGGTCACTGAAGACCTTGAGCACTGGAGTGAGGAGCTTGCCTCTGTCCCGCGGCCCTGGGGAGCTGGCGAGGGTCTGTAAGCCCAGGAGAGCTGTGCTTTTTAGAGATTGCTATCTCTGGTCTGCTCTGAACAGTGGACAGGGAGGAGATGGACGGTGAAGGAACTCATTTATTTCATCTCAGCAAACATTTCCTGGGCACCCTCTCCATGCTAGGCTCTGCGGTGAGGTCAGGGCAGGGGAGGGACTGGAGAGGACAAAGAGAAAATCAGTCCCAGGCCGGACCACATGTGCCCCTGGAGCTTCAGGAGTAGTAGTGAGGCGCATCCTGGCAGGAGGGCAGGGGAGCTTTGTGCCAGGCCTTGGAGGTCTCTAGGGTCATACAGATGGAGCAGGAGGCTGGGAATTCCAGCCCCGGGGTCCAGGTGAGGGGAGCACAGCCCTCCGGTGCTGTCGTGTGGAAGGAAGTCCCAAGAGTAGGTGAGTCTGACCCTGAGGACCCACAGTTCTGGGCTCAACCGCACCCTGCCACTCGGCTTTGAAACCCTGGAGGAGCATCGTCTCGCCCCTCCCCGGCCCTCCAGTCCCCCCTCTACCCCTATGGCAAGGTTACTAGGAGATGCCTAACATACCAACGGAGATGCCCAAGACCCCATCTTCCATCATTGGTAGTGACCAACCTTCAAGCCTGATTGGTATAAAATGTATAATACAATTAGAAAGGAGACCACCAGCTTCACGCTAATCAGAGAAAGGACCAGGAAAGCCTTCTGGAAGGGGGTGTGTTTGAGCTGGGTCTTAAAGGATGAGCCCTGTCACCTGGCCAGGATTTGGGGGAAGACATTTGAGGAGAGACAGAGGTAGCTGGCTCGCTGGGTCCTGGAAGACATTGGCCAGGCCACCTCTCCACTACCACCAGGGGTCTGGTCCCATGGGGGAACCAAAGTGAGGAGGGCTCCCAGCCCCCCGCCCCACCCAGCTCTGAGCCCACTCCCTCCCGAGGAGGGCTCCCAGCCCCCCACCCCACCCAGCTCTGAGCCCACTCCCTCCTCAGCTTTGATACTTACTCCATTTTTAATTGCCTATAGGTAGTATGCATCAGGTTCTGTCACTCTAACAACTCACATGGGTAGCATATTTTTTTCTCTAAACACAGGTATTCTTTTGAGGGATTGCGTCTTTATCTTTTGCAGAAAGATCACTAAATTAAGAGAATTGCCATTTTAAATTGCAGATTAAAGAGAAACTTAATTAGAAGGGATGAAAGCAGTTGTGTTTGGAGCTTTTGTTCTTAAAACACTTTTTCCTTTGCCTGCCGAATCACCGCACTTGGAGTTTGTATATTTGTATTTTAGGTGAAATGATTTGCCTAATTAAACCTGTCATTCATCACCACCTGTTCTCTCTAAAATATATGGCTATGCTATTAAGTTTGCCAGCGGATGCATAAATTAATTCAGTAGGGAATTACAGTGTTGACTAGGACGTTCTTAGGTTTTATCCAATTTATCTGGTAGGAAAACCGATATTTTTTCCCAATAAAGCGAAATAGGAGCTCATTAGGTTTCTTCACTTAGCATTCACTGAGCACCTGGTACCTTGCAGGCACTGTGGTAGGCATGGCAGGGGCACATTTAGTGCAGCTTCTGCCCCCAGCAGCTCCCGGAGAGCCAGGCAAGGAAACCGGTGTCATGGGCTGAGGTCAGGGTGAGTCTTGGGAGGCCTGAGGTCAGGGAAGGCTTCCTGGAAGAGGTGGCTCCTGAAAAGTAAGTGGAGTCAGTCAAGTGAAGAGGTTGGTGAGACCTGAGACTGGACAGGCAGCCAGGCCCCCAGGCGTGTGGAAGAACTTGGATCCCTTCCCTAGTCTCTGTGGCCTCTCTTCCCTTTCAGCCTAGGAGGTGTGTTGGGGGATTTTATGTTGGTCTTAATCATCAAATCCTGATTTTAGCCAGTGAAGCCCCAGGATGTCTGGGCTGACAGTGACATACAATTCATCTGGTCCCTCCTCTCCTGAGCCTGTGGGCAAAACAAAGCCTAGGACTAGGCCGGTGGCACACGCCTATCATCCGAGCAACTCGGGAGGCTGAGACAGGAAGATTGCAGGTTCAAGGCCAGCCTGGGCAACTTAGTCAAACCCCGTCTCAAAAAAAGGCTGAGTTTGATCCCCAGAACTGAAAAAAAACTCACACAGCCTCGACCCTCCCTCCAGCCTCATGCCTCCCCACATCTGTCCTGCTCAGCTGCTCTCTCCTTTCCCGACAGCTGAAAGTTAGTGGGGCAGCCATGGTGGGGAGGCACACTGGCCCCAACTCAGGACTCTCGGCCTCACCCAGCAGCCCTCCCTGACTCAACCCAGAGAGTCACATGTCGGAGTCACCTCCCACACCCTCCCTCATTGAGCCTCCACCCCTTCCCCTTCACTGGTCCTCCACTTTCAGGGTCACCCTCAGCCCCCCTCCGTCAGCAGTCAGAGGCTGCTCACACAGCCCAAGAATGCCATCCTCTGATTATCCCCAGCCACAGGATCAAGCTCTTTAGCAGGGGGCTCTGTGGCCTGGCCCCAGTGCTCACCCCCACCCAAGGTCACCCACCATGGACTCTGCAGGATAGGTGCCCAGGTCAGAACCTGCTTCTTCTCTTCCTCCCCCACCCCACTCCCAGGCAAGAACACATACCCCATGTACCCCATCTGACCAGTTGCTATGTGGGTGTGCAGGAGCCTGGGCGGTTCCAGGCTTCTGGGAGGCCCATGGTGACCTGAGTTCCAGGGCCCCAGCTCTAGGCTGGAGCCCACCACCAGCATGAGAGCCCCCTCAGCTGCCGGATGGGAAAGGGCATGTGAGTCTTACACACACACACACCAGGCTGGCACTGCTGGCCCGGCCTCCCAGTGCTCAACCATGACCCTCATGACCCTCTCTCCCACACTCCACGGTGAGTACAGGATGAGTCCTGACCCTCTCTCAGTGCCCCCTCCACCTGTGTCTCTCAATTAATTAGTAAACTATTTTCTCAGAGCAGTTTTAGGTTCACAGCAGAGTTGCGTGGAAAGTACAAAGAGCCCCACATCCCCCTAGCCTCCATCTCTTCTCGACACAGCAATCCTCTTAAAAAGGGCCAGGCTAGAACCTTCCCCGTGAAATGCCAAAACAGGCATCTCCCTCTCTCAGATCAAAGCCGGGGTCCCTCCCACCTCTGGGCCCCAGAACTTGCTCCTCCCTACAAGAGGCCTTCACTGCACTGCTATGTGTCTCCGTGCCACTCATCACTGGCCACTAACACACTGACTTATTTGTCGCCTGTCCCTTCTTACCAGGACGCTGAGCCATCAGGCAGGGGTTTTGTCTGTTTGGCTCATTGCTGTTTCCCCAGCCTTGAACCGTGCCTGGCACCTGTGAATGAGTGTTTCCTAGTGACACAGGTGGACGCCTGCCAGACCCCGCTGCTGGGCGGGCTGACTGGCCATGCACTCTGCAAGCTGTGAGAGTGGGCGGGTCCAGCTGTCTAAAGCCTTTTCCTTTGGCAAGAACCACCCTTCCTAGTTTTCTGTAGTGGCTAAAGAAGGCGGAGTGTCTTGGAGGGAGAGAAATGCTTCTGGGCCCCATGGGGGAGATTGCTCAGTGGCTGCATTCCTCGGCCCCAAGAGACACATTCCACTGTCAGGGGTCTTCCTCCACCTTCTGTGAGCATGAGGGTTGATGCCCTGTGTCGGCTCGGGTCACAGGCTGGCTTGCCCCTGCCTGCGTGCTGGTTAGAAGGGAGCATTGTGAGGCTCCGTCAAGGCTGCGGGGTACTGCAGCTGGACTCAGCTTCGGGAACCTCGTTCTGCAGACCTGGTCAACCTGGCTCTCTGTGTACTAAGCCATGGGGTGTGTCTTCTGCATAACATTGACTGAGCACACTGCTTGCCAGGTACTCTGCTGAGATCGCTGTGTGCCCCATCTGATTGAATCCCCAGGAAGTGGGTGCTGTCATTATCCCTGTTTTTCAGAGAGGGAAACTGGGGCCCAAGAGGGACTAGCTGGTCTCCAGGAACCCTCTAGCAAGTCCAGTTTCAGCTCATCTGCTTTCTGTGGGGTATCTACAGGGTCCTGCCCTCCAAAGCCTGGGCAGCACTCCCTCAGGCCCCAGGCAGGGAGGAGAGAATGCGGGAGGGCCCATCGTACAGTGGTGTGGTGCTGCAGCGCACCCCCCTCCCCGGCCTGGGCCATGTGGAGGGATCTGAGCAAGGAGAAGCAGACTCAGGGGATAAGGCTGACAGCTCAGTGAACGCTGGAGACTCAACCAGTCCTTCAAACTATAACTGGCTTTGCTGGCACCTGCCTGTCCTGTCTTGAGCAGCTGTCTTAGCCCATATTCTGTTATAACAAAATACCGGAGACTGGGTAATTTTATAAAGAAAAGAGTAGCCGAGCGTGGTGGTGCACACTTTAATCCCAGTACTTGGGAGGCCAAGACTGGAGGATCCGGGTTCGCAGCCAGCCTCAGCTACTTAGTGAGGCCCTCCGCAACTTAGACCCTGTTTCAAAATAAAGAATAAAAAATAGGGCTGGGGGTGTAACTTGGAGGTAGAATGCCCCCAGGTTCAATCCCCAGCCCCCCCCCAAAAAAAAGAAAAAAAAATAAAAGAGTGGTCTTTTAGCTCATGGTTCTGGAGGCTGGGAAATCCAAAGGCATGGTGCTGGAGAGGACCTTGTGCTGCTTTAACTGACGTCAGAAAGCAGAAGGGCAAGCAGGACCCTGTAGAACAGAGACAACACAGGGAAGCCCAGCTTCCTAACAACCTGCTCATGCTCACTGAACCATGAGGCTCCACCCCCATGACCCATACACCTCCCCCCAGGCCCCACCCCCAACCCTGCTACTAGGAGGAATTAGGTTCCAGCACATGAACTTTTGGGGGACACACTCAAACCATAGCAGAAGCCAGAATTTGGGGGGCTTATTTTTCATTACCTTAAGCTCTCCCTCCTGCAAACTAAAATGCCAACCAGAACAATTGAATGTGTCCCTACTCTGTGCCCCCCAAGACCCCCCTAGACTGAGCTCTGGGTAATCGCGCTTTCTCTGTCTCCACAGCCCAGTTCAACGGCAACGAGAAGAGGCAGTCCCCCTCGCCTTCGCAGGACCGGCGGCGCCAGCTTCGTGCTCCTGGCGGGGGCTTCAAACCCATCAAGCATGGGAGCCCCGAGTTCTGTGGGATCCTGGGAGAAAGAGTGGACCCTACCGTCCCCCTGGAGAAGCAAATGTGAGTTCTGCAGGGGCAGAGCTCAGCCTTGTCCCCAGCTCCTCTGGTCTCTGCTTCCCCGTTCATTTCTTTGTCTTGGTTGCCAAGCCGCAAGCTGAGAACACACTGGAGGCTGATGGCTCAGGGGAGATGGGAGTCCAGGCTCTCTCCAGCCAGTCATGGCAGCCCCAGGATTAGAACATGCCTCTCCTGACTCCTAGCCCCAGGCCTCGGCTCTCCACGCCGTCTTGCCACCCCTATCCTCAAGGGCTGGCAGGAGGGACTGCAGAATCGTCTGCATGGTTTGCCCCTCACTTTTCCACCGAGTTTCTCATTTCGTCATGCAGCAGATAAGTTCTTGAAAAGCAAAGTATACACTAAACCTGTCCTCTCAGGGTGAAGTAGATTTTCTAGCTGCAGTGATGTTCTTGGTCCACATCTCCTCCATATTTATTGGGCAGGTCCTTTACGCTCTTGGGTTTTCTCAGTCCATTTCTCCAAAGATTTTGCACCTTCAGTCAGTGGCCAAGTCCTGCCATGCTGCCCCTGAAGTCTCCTGCCCTCCTTGCTTCCCCCAGCGCTGCTGGGCCAGGCTATTTACTGCCTCTCTTCTTGACCGTGATTATAATCTATCTGCTCTGCCAGGTCCTCACTGTGTGCAGGACTCTGCACTGCTCTCAAACCTTCAGTGATTCCACATTATCTCCAGGATGAAGTCCCATCTCCCTGACCTGCCCTTAGCTCTGCAAATTGCCCCAGACTGCTTTTTCAGTTTCTCACCATGTCACAAACCTGCACTAGAGCGAGTCTCCCAAGGAACTTAATAAAGCAGGTACGGGACCCGGTGCTGGTGCATTCAGGTGTATCATCTGCTTAACAAGTGAATGTGCCATGAAAGGGGTTCTCGTCCCTGTGGCATGGATGGGAGAGTCGGGGCCCAGAGAGGAGCAGAGTTTGGCCAGGACTCACAACTCGGAGCACACCCCAGCCTCGTGCCCTAGACCGCACTCTCCCCTTATTTCCCCCTCCTCTTACACTTCCTTCACCCCCATCCCCGCCACAAGCCTGGCACAGAACAGGTGCTTTGTAAGGCCAGATTGGCTGACAGCAGCACAGTTCTCCGTGAGCCTTTGTTAGTGTATCGTGTACTACATCAGTCTTGGCCCTAGGCATTCTGGTCTTGCACAGCGGGCAGCATGTCTCTTCACAGGAAATGCTCACTGGGGGAACAGGATGCAGAGGTTTCCGAATGATGTCATTGCCTCCTTTTTGAGCATGTGCTGTCACCCCTGGAGGCTGTGGCCTCCTTGTGATGGTCACTCGCAGGAGGCTCCCAGCCAGTGCTATTAGTTTGTCCTCACAGCCACACAGATTACAGGGCAGGTTTTGCTTATTTCTGATCAAACTGTGCACCTTTTAATCAACAAAGTACAATGCAGCAATGCCTGGAAGCTATTCAACATGCATCCTGACCTGCAGTGGCCAGGGCAGCTGGGGTCCAGCCCACCCTCTCTCCACCCCTAGACCAAGTCTTAGTCCCACGGGGCTGGGTTCCCTTCCTTTCTCATTTCCACCCAATAGGGCCCTCTGCCAAGTCCAAAGTCATGACTGGCTTTCCCTCCCCCGTCATTTTGTCTCCCCAGGACTCTCCTGGCCTTCCAGAGGCCCTGAGTCATCACTGGAGATGTGTGCTTAGGTAAACCCCACTCCCAGTAGAGCACCATGCAGAGAAAATCACCTTGTGCCTGCCTCCCCCCGATGATGAGGCTTTGGAGTTGAGGCGGCACCTCCAGGTTCAGACCTCTCCTCCACCCGAGCCCACCTCCCCTCTGTCTTGCATAATCATTACCACCAGCACGTGAACAGGAACTTTGTCAAAGTTAGTAAAATAACCTTGACCCACACCCCTCGCTAGCTGCTATTACACCTGTTGAGAACCGAAGCTCAGAGAGGGCAGGAATTTGTCTGAGCCGCTACCGCGTTTCCACTGCTCATAACACCTGGCGTGTACTAGGTGCTCAAGAAATGGCAGTCCTCTAAATGAACATTGTCCCCAAAGAACTGGTGCACTTCTCCCTACCATGTCACCTCGCCTTCTCTCTCCCCCACCTCAAGCAGCTCATCTTTTCTGCCTGAGTCTTCAGACAACCTCCCCGCACTCGATGACAGTCAGCACAGCCGACTGCTCCCTGCTTCTGGGACTCTCTCTGCTCCTAGTTTTTCTCCTGCCTCCCCGGCCACTCCTGTCTGCTTGGCGGCTCCTCGCCTCTGCTTGACCTAAGGTTGGACTTTCCGGGTCTCAGTTTCCGGCCAGGTGCCCCCCCTGCAGAGTCTCCCAGGATTCCGGTGATGATTCACAGGTGTGTGGCCCCAGCCCGCACCGCTCCTGGATCTCCTCACTCCTACATCCACCTGCCTTTGTTCAGAACTTTGCTCCTGGTCTACTGGAGACCTGCTCCTCCCCCTGCTTCTGCCTCTCCACCATCGACGTCACCTCTGTCTAGTTAGGGCTCAAGCCACAGACCTGCAGTCGTCTCCACTCCTTTTTTTAGCAGCATCTCTGGCATTACCAAGCTCTGCCAGTTCTTCTGCCACACTGCTGGAATCCACCCATTCCTCCCAGCTCCCTGGCCACCTCCCATCTGAACCATCACCATCGCCTTCTAACATGTCTCCTGCTCCCCCTCCAGCCCCTCCTCGGGGCACACTGTTCGATCTTTTATGAGATCATCCAGAGCAAGTTACATCACTTTATAACTCCCTCTCCTCTCCAGTCTGCTGAGGATGAAAGCCAACTCCTTCTCTCGACCCACAGGCCTCAGGTAACTGGGCCCTGCCTCCCACTCCACTCTCTTCCTGAGACTCTCTGTGCCCACAATGCTCAAACCATTTTTGCCACCTTTCTGCTGGGTGGCCGCCCCAAGCACTTTCCTGCCCCAGGGCCTTGGCACTTGCCGTTTCCCTTGCAGAGAAGGTATTTTCTTTGGTTGTTCATGGGATTGTCTCCTTGTAATGCAGGTTCTCAGGTCAAATGACATCTCCTGCCTAGCCTTTCCTGACCATTGATTCCAAAGTGGGCACCTCCCCGCACAACAGTCAGCCCTTTATCACAACCCTAGTATCCCTAGTAGCACTCGTCACTAGCTGGAATGGCTTCCCGTATCTGTTTGTTGACTTTCCCTCTCTGCATCAGCCCCATGAGATCAAGGATGTAGTGAGCGGTGAGCAAATATTGGGTGAGATGATGGATATTGAATGGTGACTATTGAGTCGCCCTAATCCCCTGGGTCTAACCTAACCTACCCACTCCACAGGGTCCCCAGGGCCTGGCAGGGCCCAACAGTGGGCCCCAGCCCCCATAGGACCACCCAAGCCCAGCCTGTCTCCTGGTGTCCTGCTGACAGGCTGCCCAAGTGGCTGGCCAGCTCCCTATCCAGTGCCCTTTGCCCCCTCTCTCCTTTGATCCTCCACCGTGACTCCCCGCCTTGCTCTCTCTGAAAGGAACCCGGGCTTATCCTGTTTACCAGCAGGATTGCCCTTAATGATGATCCAGAGCCCCACCCCCAGGCCCTGCTCTCCTCTCTCTTCCGTGCAAGCCCAGCTTGCTCCTGAGCTCAGGGAGGAGCCTGAGCTCAGGGAGGAGCAGCGCGGGCAGCATTTCTCTGGAGACCACTTCCAGGCCTTTCCCTGAGGACGGCTCAGCTTCAAATGGCTGGAAGTTGTTTTCCTAATAAAACGTTTTTGTCAGCTCACTGAGGGGGTGTTACACAGGCGAAACCTCCAGAGGACAGTTTTACCAAATGTGCTCGCTCTTATTTCCGAAGCCAGCTCTGTCCTTGTCTGACTGCCTCCCCACTGCAATCGTGTGTCCTCCCCAGAGCATAGCGAGGGCCCTCATGTCTCTGGAAACGCTCTCCCCACAGCAGCCAGCGCACCCCCAGCCTCACGTTCCTCTATTTCTGTGTAACTAGAGGAAGGAAGGCCGGTTGAAGCCATGCACTCCCCTGGCCCTGCCCTTGGCGGTCTCCCCTCAGATGTCTAGTTCCAGGGCAGCGTCTCGGGTGATCAGTGGCTCAGTCACGTTCCCACTGGTCAGGGAGGTTCACATCTACTCTCCAGGCCCTATTTTTCTGAAGCAGGTCTTTGGGTTTGGGGGGGGGTTGTTTTTTTTGTTTTGTTTTGTTTTTTAGTTTTTTGTTTTTGGTACTGGGAACTGAACCCGGGGCATTCTACCTCCAAGCTACACCCCCAGCCCTTTTTATTTTTTATTTTGAAAAAGGTCTCGCTAGGTTGCTGAGGCTGTCCTCGAATCTACAATCCTCCTGTCTCAGCCTCCCAAGTACTGGAATTACAGGCATGCGCCACAATGCCTGGCATTTTTTAAGGTTATAATTTTAAACCTTAATATTAGCCAGGCGTGGTGGTGCACGCTTGTAATCCCAGTACTAGGGAGGCTGAGATCGGAGGATCTGGGTTCGCAGCCAGCCTCAGCTACTTAGTGAGGTCCTCTGAAACTTAGTGAGACCCTGTTTCAAAATAAAGAATAAAAAATAGGGCTGGGGATGTAGCCCGGAGGTAGAATGGCCCTAGGTTCAATCCTCAGTACCGAAAAAAAAAAGAAAAAGATCTCACTAGGTTGCTGAGGCTGTCCTCGAATCTACGATCTTCCTGTCACAGCCTCCCAAGTACTGGGATTACAGGGATGCAGCATAATGCCTGGCATTTTTTTAAGGTTATAATTTTAAACTTAGTGAGACCCTGTTTCAAATTAAAGAATAAAAAATAGGGCTGGGGGTGTAGCTCAGAGGTAGAATGCCCCTGGGTTCAATCCCCAGTACCAGAAAAAAAAAAAAACCACCTTAATATTCATGGGCACTGCTGCTAACTGGACAGCGCTGCCTTGTCAGTGGCAGGCAGTGCACAGTGGCCGGCTATGGGGGTTTTCTCTAGGCAAAATGTCAGTGAGGGAACCCTCAGAGGTACCGGCTCCAGGCATTATGGAGGCAGCGCCCCCACAGAAGCTGGAAATGCAGCCCATGGCCTGCAGGAGCCTGAAGTCGTTGTAGATGGGGATGTCAGTTAGTCCAGGCTTTCTTCTCACCCTCATAGATACCATTTATTGAAACTCAGCCACACCAGGCGCTGCATAAGCCCTTCATATGGGTCTTTCTGTTTCATTCTTACCACCCCAAAGGGGGCTGGAATGACCCTACATTGGTGGAGGTCCACAGCTCAGCCAGGTTCAGCAGCTGACCCCACATGTGAGCCAGAACCACAGTTCAGGGCTGCAAATGCACCTTTGTGGCCAAAGCCCACACTGCTCAGCATCGCTGCCTCTCGTCCTGGCTCTGGGGCTCACCACCTTCCATGCTGCTGCCTCTCAGAAATGCTAGATAGCGTAAACACAGGCGTGTGGAGTATGCCCACCACGGACAGCGAGGAGCTGGGCTTTCACTGAAATTTCACCTTCAGCTTTTGCAGTCGTGAAAAGCAATGTTCCTGCGTTGTCCTCGCAGGTTGGGGCCTCGGGGTCTCTGCACCCTGCCCCCTCCCTCCCTTATGGGGTGGGTGGTGTTGGGAATCAGTGACGCTGGAATTCCCATGTGCCCAACCAGTGTCAGAGCTGTTTGGCGGGAGGGTAGTTCCCAGCTGCCAGCGTACTGTGTGAGGAGCACTGTCCTTAGCCTCACATCACAGTCAGAGCACGGTGGCCCTGTCAGCACCCTCCGACGGCTTCCACGTTGCTCAGAGGAAAGCCCCTGGCTGGGCCCACCTGAGGACCTCCTGGGCCACACTGGCCTCTCCCCCGCACACCCGCTGCTGCCCCCACTCTAGCCATACTGGCCTCTGGCTGTTCCAGAACATACCATGCAGACTCCTACCTCAGGACTTCGCATCAGCCGCCCTTCCTCTGCCAGAAAAGCTCCCTTCCCGCTGCTGTCCTTCATGACTTCCTCACCTGCCTCCTGTAGGCCTGCACTGAAATGTCACCCTCTCCACAAGTTTTCCTGGCCACCCTGCCTAAAATAGCAGCCCCTGCCAGCTCCCAGCCGCATGACCCAACCTGCCGTCATCTCCTAGCACCTGTCACCACAGAGTGTCCCATGTGACCACCGACCAGCTGCTGACTCCCTGCGCCGGAGCATGAGCTTCATGAGGGCGGAGGCTCTGGGTTCTGTTCACTCTCCTCCCCCCAGGGTGTGACATGGGCCAAGTGAAGGAACAAACACACGCCTGCCTGGTCCCCAGGAGGCCGGGAGGGCAGGCACGGGAGCCCCGTCCGCACTGGGCCCTAACCACCCTCTGCCCTCTCCCCAGATGGTATCACGGAGCCATCAGCAGAGGAGATGCCGAGAACCTGCTGCGACTCTGCAAGGAGTGTAGCTACCTTGTCCGGAACAGCCAGACCAGCAAGCACGACTACTCCCTCTCCCTGAAGTGAGTGTGGCGGCGCGCCACTATGGCGGGAAGGCCCGCGGGCCCCCCGGGAGCCTTGCTGCCGCGAGTTAATTCCTGCCCTCCTGGGATGTAGAGTTTTTATGGTTGCTATGCCACCTTCCCCGGGAGGAGGGGCCATTTCCTAGGATTTATGTTTTAACTAGTCAGGAAGGGCTTTCACGTGTGCTGCGAGCCAGGGCCTGAACAAAGACCTTAGCATAGCTCGTCTCTGTCTTGAACCTCACTGCATGAGGAACCTCCCGTGATGAGGAACATGTTGTCCCCATTCTGCATACTGGGAAGCTGAGGCTCAGGAGGGGATACGGCTGGCCCAAGTAGCAGGGCCAGAACTTGAGAGTGGCCGTGTGGCTCTCCGTGGTACCACGCTGCTGCCAAGAACCCTCTCCTTAGGCCCCACGCTGTCGTTTGGGTAGGTCTGATTTTTATGTGTTCACTAAGGTTGGGAGTAAAACTCAGAAGACCCTGGGAGAATCCTGCTTGTATATCATTGCCCATGGCTGCTTTGTAAACCGTCAGGTCTTTTTAATCCATGCAGTGTTGCCTGGGCAGGTCCAAAAATAAGAAAAATTGTTTGAGTTTTGGGTGCTCCCAAGTGCTGTTGATGTTGCTGAGTAGGATCTATGAGATCTTCTAAACTCCATATTTTAGACAAGAAAACTGAGGCCCAGAGAAGGGGATTTGCCAAGGACTCAGAGAGTTAGTGGCATAATTGGGATATAAACACACGCCCTTCAGGCAGCTCAGACCCCAGATGTAGGAAAGCCCTCTGCCTGGCTTCCAGCCCACCCTCCTCGGGGCCACGGGGTGGCCTGCTGGTACACCACTGTCAGGGGAGTTGGAGCACATGCCGGCAGTATAGACGTGCCAGTGCAGCCTGGGAAGGTGAGACTGGCCTGCACTGCCTACAAAGACCAACCCCACCTGGGGTGCTGGTTCTGCCATGAGAGGGACAGTGATGAACCACGGAGCACTGGAGGGCAGCAGGCAGGTGGAGGCTGGAAAGATGCAGAGGCCCTGGGAAAAGAGCGGATGTGTGGGGGCCGTGCAGGGACCTCGCGTCTCCCAGTGACCATCGGGGCAGAGGGAGCAGATGTTGTCAGGCATCCTGAGGTAGAGGAGTTATAAACAGACAAGTCAGCCCTAGGAAAGAACAAGTTGTCTAACAGCCGATCAAAAATTAGAGCTAGTCAAAGCTGCTTCAGGGTAGTGACTGTCTTCTTACTGGGAGGTAAGCTGGAGGCTAGATCACCACCTGGCCAGGGAGGATGTAGAGAGAATTTCTAGCCGGCTGGGAGGACACTCAGGATGCACAAAAGGAGCATCGCTGTTCTCGCAGCTGCTGGTGTCCGCATGCCTCATTACCTGCACTCAGACCTGATGGCTTGCAGTGTCTGGTCAGTTATGGCAGCAGAGGAAAATCCGATGTGCCAAACCGCAACTGGGCTGGCAGCCGGGCTGGAGGTGGCCAAAGCCAGAGAAGCCATAATTGGATTGAGGAGAGGGCAGTGGCAGGGAGCACACACACCACTGGGCGTGCTGATGGGGCCAGGGCTCCCCGCTGCTCCATGCAGCCCCACCACTTGCTGCCCAGAGATAACCCTGTGACCGGGTGAATGGCATTCTTCTGGGCTGCAAGAGGTGAGGGAAGTGGGTGGCGTCAGCTGTGGGACTCATGTCACCGGCCTCCCCCGCAGACCCAGGAAGCCTGCTGACCCTCTAGGGCACTGGTCATGCTGGACTGTCACCCTCCTCCCTGTCAGTCTCAGCGTTCCTCAGTGAGTCTCACTCCCCTGCAGTCTCCATTGTCTTGGGACCGGCCCAGAGGGACCTCCATGAAAGAACCGATCGAATATCCAGAGGAGGAAGGGACAGAGCGCCCATGTTGAGCCTGGCTGTTTCTCCAGAGGGCCAGAGCCTCGTCAGCTGCTCAGGCTTCATGTTCATTTCATTAGGAGGTGCCACATCCCTGAGCCCAGGGGGCCTGACTGGGTGCAGCGGCCCTGTGGTGACTTCAGCACTGCCTGTAGGGAATAGCCTACTGAGTGCCCAGGTGTGCCAGGCCTGAGGAGCCCCAAGGGAGTGTGTAAGGCATTCAGAGCCAGTTGCAGAAGTAACAACACCAATTCCATCCTGCAGATTCCATTTCTCAATCCCTGTGCAACGTCCCCTGGATACACAAACGGGCCCAGACACCACCTCACAGAAGGCCAAAAGCGTGTGCCCTTCCCTAAATAGCAAGACCTTCTCCAAGGCTTGCAGTCCAGAGGGCCTGGCTGTTGCCATGGAGAAAGCTGGGGATGGGCCTCACACCAGCTTTCCCACTCCCTGGCCTGTGGCCTCCACGCCACCTCTGTGAGCCTCAGTGTCCTCATCTGCACACTGGGACAATAACCTGCCTCCAGAGAGCAAGTGTCCAGTCCAGCCGGTGCCGCATCAGCATTACCTCGTGTCTTTCCCACCCTGCCCCTGCTTCCTGCCATCAGCCCCATCGTAAGACACCCATTGTCCAAAATTCTGGACAGGCATCCTGTCCTGTCACTCACTGCTCACTGTGTGACCTTGGGCAAGTTCCTTCCCCTCCCTGGGTCTCAGTGTCCACATCTGACCAGTGGAGAGTCAGACTTTGATGATTGCTACAGACCTCCAATATCGAGGTGTTCCCGGACTCCCCACATGTCCCCGCTTTGTCCCTTGGTGTGTGCTGCCTGGATCAGCTGCACCTCCCAGGCCAGGGGAGGGGTTGGGGGAGACTGGGGGAGATGGCGTGGCAGCCACCAGGACCTTGGACAAGGGCAGTCCGCTATAAGGCCCCAGGTTGTTTTGCTGCACCCATCCTGTCAGATCTAATTACCAGGGCTATGGTTAGACTCTAGTTTGGGTGACTGGTCTGCACCCAAGGGGGCTGGAGATGGAGGGGCTCATTTTGCATGCCATTAGATTAGCACCCTCAAAGGCCAGAGGGGTGTTCTCACCTGCTCAGTCTTCCCTTGAAGAAGCCCAAATTGGGTAGGTGTCCTCTCCTGTGGCTGGGCTGGGCAGCCAACTCGAGGGAGGTGGGCTTGCTCCCAAGCAGCCCCAGTAACCCACGGCCAGTCCAGCTGTTGACCAGGGAGCAGCGCCCTGTGTTAATCACATGGACCACAAGCAGAACATACCTGGCACCACGTGTCCCAGCTGCTCAGGCTGAGCACCGCTTTGCTGGCACCGTGCGAGGTGCACGATTTCTCACTTGTTTGCGACCTGCTTGGCAGGGCGGGTGGAGAATGGCATCCTCCCTCCCATGCACAGTGCTATCAGGAGCGGTGCACATTGACAGCGGAATTCCAGCTATGCTGGTTCTTCGCCTCTGGCCATTTACGCATAAGCCTCAGTGGTGGTAGACCAGTGAGGGTGTTTGAGGGTGGAGAAAGCACTTGGGGGAGTCTAGCCTTGGAGGACAGAGGCCTCCACCTCTTCTGTCCTTCCCTCAGAAGGTATTTATCAGAGCTCTCTGTACCAGGTGCTGGGCTGGGCATTGTGGAAGGCCAACAGGGGTCAGGCCTGGCCAGTGCAGCCTGCATCTTGCTTCATGCAGCTGTGTCCAGAGGGTCCTGGGAGCCCAGAGTTGGCAGGTGGGTGATGGTCCCTACCAGAGGGTCAGAAGAAGCTGCACCTGAGCTTTAAAGAGAAGATGGGCGTTCCCCAGGCAGGGATGACTAAAAGGGCATCTCATGGGAGGGCACAGGCCAGGCAGAGCCATGGAAGTGCAGAAGCCCCTCAGCAGAACATCTGTGCCTCCCAGAGGAGGGGGTTGCAGTTCTCAGTGATGGAGCCACTGACATGCAGGTCCCCCCAGTCCTGCTCTCAGGCCCACTCACACTTTAACCTCACTTCTACCTGACCCTTAACCCTGCATACCAGCACCCCATGCATTTCGGAAGGCCTGGACATTTGCCCTAGAATGGCCCACGGGTGGCTGGGGCACAGATTCCCTCATCTAGGGGTAGAGGAAGCTGCATGACCTGCCAAGCTCTTCTCCCGCAGAGCCGAGGCTGGGGTGAAGGTTGTCAGATTCCCCACGCCCTCCCCAGCCCTCCTTACACTTGGTCAGAAGGTCCTCAGGTGTCAGATCTAGAAGCCTGTGGAGTCCAGCCCCTTTGCCCTATGGATGACCAAACTGAGACCCGAAGGAGATTCACAGCGGCCTGATGCTGCCCGGCTGGCCCTTGACCACACTGACAAGAGAGATGGCGACTGTGGCCACTGCAGGAACCAGCGATCACTCAAATCAGACCACGCTGGCACTCATCTGACCCTCCGTGGCGGATGCCCCCACCTGGGAGGCCAGCCTCAGAGATTCTGCAGAATTGCTCTTGCGGCTTTCCATTCCCTCCTGCTTCAGAGCTGTCCCCCTTCCCCACCTCCAGCCTGACTGTGAGGACGACAAGCTGAGCCCACACCCACCACCGCTGGCTGCTGGTGCGCTCACTCCCGCCCCAGGAAGCAAAGGGTCGAGCCTGTAGAAACTGACAAGAAAATATCAAACCCTAACAGTTTCCCATTTCTGGAAAGGCAGGCAGTGAGGGAAAGGGATGAAAAGTTTTGAAAAATCTCATTAAAAGGGCTCTTCAGGCACTTCGGACTCTGAATGGCTCTTCACGAGTTCTGGTTTCATGAGTTTCTGCGAAGGAATCTGAATGAGACGAGGGAAGTGGGACTTCAAAGACCAGAGTGTGCAATGGGGGGAGGGCCAGTCTTGTGTGGCCCGTCCGTGGGGTGGGGGCACAGAATGGCACTTCTGAGGCCTCGGCAGCTTCCAGCACCCAGAGAGGCCACTACTCCTTTGACAAGGACCCAGCCCCAGCTCTGTTGAGGTGGGGAAAGTCCCCACCCTGGGCTTTTGCTTTCAAATCCCCAGAGGCAAATTGCCAGCATCCTTGCAAATGTGGCCTCAGAGAGGCTTCTGGGGCCTGGCCTGTTTCCATCAAGTCCCATACTCCAGTTCGGGCATTCAGGAGCCTTCCTGTCCCTTGGAGCTCTGCCCTATGCAGTGACAGTTATTTACTGAGCCCCAGCCCTGCAGGGGCTCACAGCCTGACACTCACGTAGAGAATGTTTAGAACTGCTCAAGGTGGAAAGTACTCCAACTGTGCAAGAGGGAAGGGACCACGAGTGAAGAACTTGAAGGGTAAGCAGGTCATAGGTGTGAACAGCAGAGGGGGAGCAGGCACAGAGGCTGGGAAGCACCAAACTGGTATAAGAACCACAAATACCACATCGAGCTGAGCCCAGGAGGGGTGCGGCCCCAGGCACCAAGCCAAGGAACTGGAACTTTATCCTGTAGGGCAGGGAAGGGTTCCTGAAAGTTCTGAACAGGGTACAGCGATGTTCTTCAAGCTACAACCAAGAACTACTAGTGAGCCAGGGCACCATGCGTGTTATTGAGAAGGGACACAGCTCTGGCTCCCTCTGCCCCTACCTGCCCACACGCAGGCCACCTGAGCCTGTACAGCTCTAGTACTGGCAAGGAGCCTGCTCTAAGAGGCTAGGAGGTGGGTGGGGTGTGAGCTGGCATCCCGGGGGAGATCCAGGGTGGCCCTTTTCCAGGTGTAGAGAAAGTCAGGGTTTGAAGTCAGATGCCTGAGTTCAAATCCTGGCTCCCTGTCACTAGCTGTGTGATGTTAGGCATCACCTGGAAAACGGGGTGTGTGGGTGGGAAGTGGCTGGGCACGTGAGCCCCACATGTGATGCTAGGCAGATATGTGCTGGGCTCTGAGCCTCCCAGCTTTTGCTGGAGCCATGGAACCAACACTGTGGACAGAGCCCTGGGCTGAGTCCAGGCTGGCTGTGTTCCACTGGACATCTAGGGCTATCTTTCCTTTGAGTGTCTTTTAAAATGAGGGGCTGAGGACCAGGGGTACAGCTCAGTGGTAGAGTGCTTGCCTACTCGAGGCCCTGGATTTGATCCCCAGCACCACAAAAAATAAAATTGAGTTGGGTGTGTAATTTAGTGGTAGAGCTCTTGTCTAGCACATGTAAGACCCTGGGTTCAGTCCCCAGCATCACAAAATATGTTTAAATTTAACAAAATGAGGGTCTGGGGTCTGATCAGAATGCAGGCTTCCATTTAAAGGGCTCCATGGCTAGGCCAAAGAGTCCCAGGATGCTGGGCGGGCCCCAGCCCCTCCCCAGGTGGGGAGAAGAGGGCAGGACAGTATGTCAGGAGCCGCCTCCACCCTTCAGGTTGCTTCCCACCATGCCTTTGCATCTGCTTGGAGCAGCTGGGGTTGTGTTGCCTCCTGGGGCTCCAGTGGAGTGTGGGCGAGTGTCATGGGGCCAGGAAGAGCTGAGGGACAAATTTCGGTTGGGGTGTTTTTCTTTCTTCTCCCTTCTCATTGATTTATATAGCAAAAAAGAGACTTTTCAAACAGTAGACATGTCTGGGTCTAGGCAGGCAGGCAAGTGATTAATCTTAGTTTGTTGCTACTGACAGCCAGGAGCAAGAAATAATAAAGGTTTGTGGGGCGGGGGTGGGTGGGTGTGGGTGAGGAGAGGCGCCTCGTACCCATCAGCTGCAAGCACGGACTCCGCCGCCCTCTGCCGTCTGAGCATCCTTCCTTGGGTCAGCATCTGAGGCTCCAGACACTTAGCTCCACAGGAGCTGCTCGCTCCCACGCATGGGCCACCGGCACAGTCCCTCCAAGGCCACAGTGCAGCCTCCCCAGTGCAGCCTTCCCTGCACAACCTCAGAATGCCTCAACTTCAGTCATTGGCTGCCCTGGTCCCCAGGGCCCCTGGGCACCTGAGGGCACAGTGAGCCCTCTTTAGGACAGACCTTCAGGGGAGGCAGGTGTGTGTAGCTCGGGGAGCAATACTGCTTGTCTCAGGACCCCCACGCTGCCCACAGAGGCCCCAGATTCCTGGCCATGTGCCCTGATCCTCCGCCCCATGCCTCCCTGAGCTGCCAGGGCATATAAGGGCTGGAGGAAGAGGCACGGGGGTGAGGGGAAGAGGCCACAGGCAGACTGGCTGGGATAGCTGTGGCTCCAGGCAGACAGCACAGCAGTTGCTGTCCCAGGAGGTGGGGGAGGATGGTGGAGGGTCCCAGGGTGGTCAGTCCTGCCTGTGGACAGGGAAGAGGGGCTGTGACTTGGTCCTTGGAGAAGTGGGAGAACTGAGGCAGTTGGGGTGGTAAGGAGCCATCCATGCCGGGGGTAGCATCCCGTGAACAGAGATGAAGGTGATGTACCCCCTCACCTGCGCCCCCCCGCCTCCTCCCCAGGCAGAGGCAGCTGTGTGAAGCAGTGAAGACACTGATCAGTCTTGCTTGGGCTTCTGCAGGGTACAAGCAGGGTGGTCTTGGGCAAAGGAACTTAACATGTCTGAGCCTCAGTTTCCTCATCTGTAAAATGTGTTTCACAGGCATGTTAACGAAAAGACAATATGTGTGTAGTGCTTAGCCTGGGCTCAGCATGGAGTAGTAAGTGCCCAACAGTCGTATGTAACTCAACTGTCTTCGCTACAGGCTTTGAAGAGCCACAGGTTGCAGTGGACGAAGTCACTGTAGCTCAGAACTTTGATATTATGTAGGGGCAACTAGAAAAAAATCCTCCATCCCCATGACTAGGCTTTGAATCTTGCAGAGCTCGATCCCAGCTGCCCTCTTCCTGGTGTGGGCTTGGATAAGTTACCTGACTTCTCTGATCTCTCAAATCCTCATCAGTGGCTGGAGATGGTGACCATCTCAAAGGCATTCCTCCTTGTCTTCCTCGCCACCCTGCTGCCTCTCCAGCTTGAATCTCATACTCATTTTCACCAGAATTTCATTATTTTCTCCTCATCATCTCATAGGGAAGCAAGTTTTAAACAGGCCAGGGCAGCAGCTCTAGGAAACACTGAGCAGAAATCCTGGGAGTCAGAGAACCTTTTAGATGATCTGGTCCGACGTCTGGTACAAGTAGGGAAACTGAGGCCCAGAGGGAGGAAGAGGTGTGCCAGCCACTGGCTCGCCCCCCAGGCCCTGTATTCTAGAGCCTTTAAGCCAGCTTGAGACAGAGCGGCGGGGCAGGAGGGAGCTCTTTGCTCTCCATACATGGAAGATTTCACATCCTTTGGGGGCTGATGAAGGAAAAACGAGCTTTCTGCTCAATTAGTGCATTTCATGTTTTCTCCTCTAGCAGGTTTAAAGGGAATGCCACAATTAGGAGCTGCTGTTTTTGGCAAAACTGGCTCCTCAGATTCTCCTCACAGGGGACCAGACTAAAACAGTGAACTCTGAAGCCAGCATATGCTTTGCAAGATGAAAGGACACATTAGATGGCTTTGCCTTTATTCTGAATGACTGAGGAAACACGCCCCGTGGTGCTAGGGCACTTCCCAACCTCTGCCCCCGCCATTCAGCGCAGTGCTCAGTGTGGATTCAGAGCCGGGGGGTGGACAGTGTGGGAAAAGACATGCACGGCTTCAAATCCTCCCTCACCTGAGTAGCTATGGGGCCCCAGACAGGCCACGGGCTTTGATCGCCCCTTACTTTGGGCGGGGTCAGGCGGTTTGGGTTCCTCCTTGTTCTCGGTTTCTCCAGCAAAGCCGGTGGGATGAGCCCTGCCCTGCCCTGCCAGCCACTGCTCCGGGTTGCTGAAACTCATCAGGTGGTGGACGTCAGGGCAGCCTGCGGGGGACTGGTAATGCTCTGTGATGAGAACAGCAAGAATAATCGCTTTCATTAATACAGTTACAGAAACTGGCATTTGCATTATGTCACAGCCAAGAAGGAAAGGGTCAGGATTCTAATGCAGCCCGACACCTTCTCTTTGCCCTGTGGGGTCTCTCTGAGCAGAACCACCTGCTTCCTCTCCAGTAGGGCCTAAGCAGCAATCTGGACGGTGTAGTCCCAGAACCTATGCCGGATGTTCCCCGCAGGACCTGGGGCCAGCCCCTTGGTGGACGTTTCTCTGGTACCTTTTCCTGGGCAGTGGTGATAGTCAGAGGCTTGGAGACCTAAAGCCCCTGTCTCCAGCTTGTGGGAACCTGAAGACACAGGGGTGTTTGAGTGAACAGTGTCAGAATTCATGACACGGCTGGGGATTCTGGTTTCTTCTCAGGGTCCAGTCCTCAAGCGGCTGGTGGAGAAGGCACAACTCCCACTTTACAGAGGAGGAAACTGAGGTTCAGAGAGGCGCAGAGACCACCTGCCTCCCAGGCCCTTTCCTGGCCCATCTTGACCATTTGCTCCAGCTCAACTCAGAAGTCCTCAGTTTCCACCAGGGGCTGAGCTAAAGCTGGGGCCGTCTGGTAGCAGAGGGAGGCTGAGGCCCGCTCATTAGGGCCAGTGGTGGCCTTCAGAACTGCTGAGGTTGGTTTTCAGAAGCCCCACGTGGCTGTGCATGTGCCGGATCTGTAGTGAAGGGCTGGCTGCTCAGTAGGCTACAGCACCAGTTCAGTGGAGAATGAGAGGAGGGGACGAGGGAGGGGTCAAGGACCACAGCCAGATATTGGAGCAGCTGGATGGGTGACAGTACCGCCTTGGGGATTGGGGGGGGCTGTGGGATGCTACAGGGACAGGCCGTGAGGACAGCTACAGACCACGTGTCTGCCATCAAGAATGGTTGATTGGAAAGAGCTAGGAAAACACACTGCCCCAGCTCAGCTCCCACCTCTACCCAGGACCCAGAGGCAGAAGGCGCCCACTCAGTCTCCCTCGCTCTGCCAATCCATGCTCAGAGCACCTGCCCGGCCTGGCAGTGCCAGACATACCCATCGATGGCAGCGGGTCCCCTTCCCAGCCTACTCCATCCCCCTCCCACCAGGCAGGCAGTGTTGCCCTTTGTTTCCCCCCGAGAGCTCTGGGGCTCTCCAGTGTCTGAGCCGCCCTGATTACATTTCCAGCCAGTTTTTAATTATCTCATATCAGCCCGAGTCAATCTGCCTGTGCGGCTTGGCCGCCAGGGGAGGCATTCCAACTGCCCATCCGTCGCCAGGAAACCTCTCATGCCCAGGGACAGTTCCCCTTGGAGGCACTGGGTGGTCTCCAAATGAGAAAAACATTTCTTTCCAATCACATTTCTAACATCTTGTTAATATGACTTATTTAAACAAAATTTTTGCAAAAGCCATCTGGGAATGGGTTGGTTGGGGGCTTGGGGGCGGGGGCTGTGGGATGCTACAGGGACAGGCCGTGAGGACAGCTACAGACCATGTGTCTGCCATCAATGAAGGAGAAGCAATGTGGAGAAGAGAGTGCAACTGGGAGCCAGAGGATCAGAACCTGCGTCAAGCGTGGGGGTCGCTGGAGAGTTGCTCCAGCTCTGAACCCCTCAGACAGTGGAATTGAAAGCTCTTATAAACTCCAAGAGGTTGTGTGATGCAGAGGAGAGGGCATTTGCAGTCTTTGTGCCAAACCCCATAGAGTTCAGTTTTGCTGAGAGCTGAGCAAACAACTCAAAGGTTCCAAAGCAAGACAGTGGGCCCCCACCTAGAGGCATTTGGTGGGTCTTGAAGTGACCAGCTTCATACATTGAAATCCATGTCAAATGCAGGGTTCAACAATTACCCAGCTGCCAGGCAATTAGAGCCAGAAGAAGGGGCTTGAGTTATCCGGGTCATGACCCAGGCCTTCAGATTGAGGAACTGAGAAACAGGCCTGATAAAGGAGAAGGGACCTTTCTGAGGTTCGTAGTTGAGCTGCCGGCAGAACCCACACGGCCCAGCTCCCATCCCAGGAGCTCCATAAGCACTATCTTTTCTTCTCCCATTTTCTCCATAAACATAAATGCTCTTGGTATTTGAGGCAGATTTATAAAATCAGATGTTAAATTTTACAGCCCTCACCTTTACTCCCTACAGTTCAAATGCTAAAGCTATAAAATAGTGTTTTGGTGTGTGTGTGTGTGTGTGTGTGTGTGTGTAGAGGCACACTCACAACAGTCATGCTCCTGACCCTCTGCTGGAGCGGACGCTGCTCCGTTCCTGGTTCTTGGCACCCCCTTCCTGCTGGTTTCCGGGTCGCCACCCCTCCCCCCGCCAGCAGCCTCCATCCTCCTTCCAGCTGTGGATGGTTTTTGCCACTTTTAATAATGCTCTTTAGCTTTTTTTGCCTTTTTCTTTTTAAGATTACTTCACCCAAGAGGAATATCAGAAACAATTGTGTTTGGCAAAGCCAGCTTATTAGAAATGCTTTAAATAGAACCTCTCCCCCCACACACTCCCTGCTATTTTCTGTTTGAAAATCCACATGCTGCTGATGGCCCCGGGCTTGGGGATCAGCCTGCCACGTTCTCAGCACAGACTTTCAAGGCAGGGCTTATGAACAAACGAGCTGCCAGTAGGCTCTCACTGCAGAGTTCCTACTGTGCGCTAGGCCTTCAGCCAGGCAGGGAGACAAAGACACTTGAGCCTCTAAGCTCACAGTCAAGACAGGGCAGGGAGGTGAGTGAGCTGTGGTGGAGGGAGAGAGGAAGAAAGTAAGTCTGACCTGGGGCATCTTAGAGGGCATCTTGGAGGTGGCAGCATTTGAGCAGGGCCTCAGAGGATAAATAAAATTGAAAGGAAAAAACCAAGGAAATCATTTATTGGGGAAGCAACAGCAAGGTCCAAGTATGTTTTAGGCTTGTTATTAGAGGGGAGGCCTCTGTGGTGTTCCCTCTCCCTTCAGTCCTACCTTGGCAGGAGTGACTTTTTTAAAATGTCACCCAGTTTTAGTTTCCGGGTTAAAACTGGGCTGCATAAATTCAGGGATCCTGCTTTCTAAATTCGTCCTCTAATAGCTGAGGCTGCTGACGTTGACCTTCCAGGTTATGGTCTGAAATGATTTGGCACCGACTAGGTACCTTTTATGGCTGAAGGTTTCCTTAGAAGTCTTTTTATCTCCCCACCACCTGAGGGCCCAGCACATAGTAGGTGCTCAGGAAACATTTGGAGATTATACTGAGGAGAAAAATTAATCACAACGTTCAAAATGAGCTATGGGCTAGACATGGAGGCTTATGCCTGTAATCCCAGTGCTAGGGAAGCTGAGGCAGGAGGATTGTAGTTTAGACGCCAGCCTCAGCAACTTAGTGAGACCCTCAGCAATTTAGTGAGAGCCTGTTTCAAATTTTAAAAAAATTAATAGGGCCGGGGGAGTAGCTCAGAGGTAGAACGCCCCTGGGTTCAATCCCCAATACCAAAATAAAATAAAATAATAAAATAAAATGAGATGAGCCATGGTTGTAATGAAGTCAGGTTACAGAACTCAGCACAGCTGTATCACATACATGCCCATGTGCATGGGACGGATACAAGGTGCCATGCCAGGTTGTGATTGACATCTCTGTGAGTGCTGAGATCTGACTCTTACCTTCTCTTTGCTTATTTGTGTTTTGTATAGGGTTTTTTATTTGTTAAGTAAGCACTTTGCCTATGGAGTTGAGACCTGGTTCTATACTCAACTGTCTCTCAAGCTTCTCTGTGACTACTTCTGAGCCTGTTATTTGAGGGTACTTTCATTGAAGGCGATCAGTAGCAAGCATCCACACAGTGTCAGGGCTAAGAGGGTAGAATGCCTAGAGCCAGAGTCCTTGGTTCAAGTCTGGATTCTGTATCTAGCTAACTTTGTGGCCTCAGTTTCTGCATCTGTACAGTGGGTACGGTAACAGTCTTTACCTCCCAGGGTCACTGTGAAGTGTAGATGAGATCGTGGTCAAGGAAGTCCTGGTCAGTGATCTCCAGCTCCACAGAGTATCCCCACTTTGCCTTTAAGGACAATGACTCAGAGAGGGGAGGCGCTCACTTATGACCACTCCAGCCCTATGTCCTTTCTATGACTCCCTGCCACCTCCTGGCTTGCCACAGAGCCAGCCATGTGCTGGACCCAGCCTTGCCAGAAGAAATGCATTTACTCGGTGCCCAGCGGGCTTTTTGCCGTCCCTGGTACCTGGTGCTGTAATGCAGTTTGAACAGGCTGTGCAGAGTCCTCGAGGCAGGCAGAATAGTGCCAGCGACAGGGTTCAACACTTGGGCCGTTGGGTGAGTTCTGACACAAGCAGCGGTGAGACCGCCGAGGCCCACACGCCTGTGACCTGGCCAAGGAGACTTCGGACTCAGCGTGACCACTTTGGAGTTCGGATTTCCAGGCTAGAAAAAAATTTTTTTCTGTCCAAAATTGTTATAATCTCAACCAGCAACATATTCTAGAGAAAATGTAGGGTTGACTCTTGCTTTTTCGGGAGTCGTGCTTTTAAAAGCAATCAGTTCCGATAGTAAGTAACTTTGGAACTCAATTACTTGCAGCCATGCTGAAAAAAAGAAAGAAACCCTGTAATTAATGTGGTCAAAGCCTAGCCAAAAAATAAAATGAGAGCTTTGTTGTGTATCAAGGCAGAAATCAATTTCATTAGGGAGCAAGGAGCTGGAGATTTAATTTTCAGAAAATTCTCCACCCTGTGGAAAGAGGTTGTCAGGAAGCTGCCAGAATGAATGTCCAACATGAAAGGGTTTGCCCTCCAGAGCCCAGACCACCGGGGAGTGACAGTGACCTTGCAGAATTGCATTTCTAAATCTTCCGAGTGTGGGCTAAGCCACTGGGCGGTTGCTTCTTAATATTCTTGGACCCAAAGAAGTCTTGGTAACAAAGTGAGAGTTGTCTACACTTGATGACACTTGTGTGTTAATAGGATTCTGTCCTTTGGGATCCAGAAGATGGAGGAGAGGTGGGCTCTAGGGGTCAGCAGGCACCCCTCATTGATGATGGGGTTGCATCCAGACAGGCTGATGGTCAAGCTGAATAGACCCACCAGGGACACTGTCGAATTGCAGACCACATGGAGTGTGAGCAATGGGTACTTGTCTGGGGTAGCCTGGAGCCAGCCAGACAAACCAGACAGCAGCACCTTGCGCAGTAGCTTCTACCTGCGGGCAGAGACGAGGCCCACCCCTGGACCCCAGCCTCTCTTCCTGCTTTGCATCAGCACTTCAGACTGCTTTCTGAAAACCTTCAGTGCAAATACTTTCACTTGAAAATTTGGGAAGGGTGTCCCGATCTGCAGTCTGCTTCCAGCCTCTGGTCCCTGCTGTGCTTATCTGGGGGCTGCCAAGGAGTGAGGCTCTCTGACCAGCTGACCAGGCTCCTGCGACGTCCTGCACGTTTCAGGGGTACTTTAGCACCTGGCAAGAGTCGCCCTGTTCAGACCTGGGGACAACTCTTGTGGCAGGGGTGAAAGCTTCATTTCACAGATGAGGAGGCAATCTCAAACAAGGATGCAGCTCAGAAGGGCCAAGGGCGGGCCTCGGCCCCAGATCTGGTGGCCCTGAGCCCTGGGTCATGTCCACCAAGCATCCTAAGACCCTGGTGGCAGTTCCCCACCCAGGATTGCTCTCAGGCTCATGCTCTACCCCTGCCTGGGTAGACCCCAGGTTTCCAGCTCCCCTTTGCCTATAAAAGCCATCAAGCCCCTCACAGTGCCCCCTTTGGCAGCTGGAACTTACCCTCAAGGCTGCCTTTTGCCCCACATTTGCGTGATCCCTGTACTGGGCCTTGTTTCTGATGTGGCATATCCCCCCTGACCTGCCACTTTGGGGTGGGACTGGGGGCTTGGTCTTTGCAAATAGCCTGGAGTTCAAGCTGTTTTGCAGGTTCTGTGTTGCCTTAAACCTGTAAATATGGAGCAGGCTGGCCTCACCCTTACCAAGTGTTCATGCTTCTGGGGAGATTCGCATTTGCCCCTCACAGCGGCTGGGAGGATGGACTCGGTGGTGTTCCTGTCTCACTGATGAAGAATTCAAGCCAATGGCTAGGGAGTGGTGTGACTCTGACCTCGGCATTCCAAAGTGTCGGGCTGGATTCTTTCCTGTGTACTGTGGAGTATTTAGCTCACCCCTCTCCTCTTCCTAGATGCCAGTAGCCCCCGTGTCTTCAGATGTTGCCAAATACCCCCCGGGGGGGGGGGCTGCATAATGGCCCCAGTTGAGAACCACCGCTGTGAGGAGAGTGTGGGCTGGAGAGGCTTGTCCTCGTAGAAAGGGGCCACCCTCGGCCTGCAGAATTCTGTCCATCCCACTGGCCTGGGCCTTAGGAAGCCTTCTTGTTGCAGGCCCCAAGCCCGGGGATCTACTGTGGCCACTGCTGGACATGAGGTTTGTTCTTTTTGGCTGGTGCTGGGGTGACCCCTGCCCATTCAGGATGTCCCCTACTAGGTTGGGAACTTCAGCACTGGAGAGACCCCTCCACCCTTTCCAGACGGGGGATGCCAAGGCCCAGGGAGGAAGGACTCCCCCGACCAGCAACATCAGTGGGGGCTGAGTCTGAACCCGGGGCCCCTGAATTCAGTTCAGTACTTAGACCCATTTCAGGTGCCCCCGCCAGCCCCTCCTGCGTATGAAGGAGAGTGGGGACACTGACTAGGAGGACTGAAGAAGTCACCCAGCTGGAACCCCACCCCACCCCACCAGCATCACCCTCCCTCTGACACCTTCCACTGCCGAACCCTCGTCATTAAAAACCTCTTGTCTCCCATAAGCCCAGCGACCCAGGGGGCCAGGGCAGGAGGATGGCAAGTTCAAGGCCAGACTGGTGACTTAGCAAGACTCTGTCTCAAAAAATAAAAAGGGCTGGGGCTGGGCTCAGTGGTAGAGGGCCTGGGTTCATTCCCCGGTATCACCAAAAAATAAAAAGCAAACACTTTGACACTGTTGGTTTTCTCCTAATAAAATTGCCCGTAGTGGGTTCATTTGCCTCGACCTGTTCCCCCAAAGAAGCCCCACCTCCTCTTCTGCCTGGACACAGCTTTCAGCTTTCGTCATGATTTACTGAAAGCCTTCACCCTGGGCCGCCAACCTAGAGCTTGAGAAACACCCTGGCGTCTAGGAAGGCTAATCACCGCCAGTGCGTTTATTGAAAATCTAATTATTTGATTGTAAATCAAGTTGTTAGGCTCAGTAGCATTTACATGTAGACATTTCTCAAAACAACTTGGTGTCTCTGTCTTTGGCTCGTCACTGTGAAAGCTGTTTGGGGGTGATGGGCGGGTACAGGTGTTGTCCATGTGGGTTCATGAGCCCCCCCCCACACACACACACACACACAACCTGTGTGTGTGTGCACCCTGTGCACTTGGACAGCCCAGTCACACAGTGCGAAGGACTCCTATCCTGGTCCCCAGCTCAGGAAGCCCTGGTGTCCTTGCACTGTGACCCAGGCAAGTTGGACTCTGGCCCCTGGCCTTATCTGCACAGTGGGGGCCCTCCCGCTTCTTCCTGAAGCCGTGAGTGGGTCCAGCTGTGGGCCAAGGGGGCATTCAGGATGTTCTCAGGCAGGCCAGAGGCCAGCCCAACTCCAGGGCACCCGCTGCCTAGGCTCTGGGTGAGTCCTCACACCACAGAGTTGATCTGTTTAAAATCTGCCTTAAAGTTCTTCTCTGAACTCGCATCTTTTTGGGGGGGGGGATTGGGTTCGTTGTTTTTGTTTTTTTGTTGTTGTTTTTTTTTTTTTTTTTTTTTTTTTGCGGTACCGGGGATTGAACCCAGGGGCATTCTACCTCCAAGCTACACCCCCGGCCCTATTTTATATACTTTATTTTGAAACCCGGTCTCACGAAGTTGCTGAGGCTGTCCTTGAACCCCATCCTCCGGTCTCCGCCTCCCAAGTACTGGGATTACAAGCCTGCGCCACCACGCCTGGCTTATTCTTTATTTCTGAAGCAGGGTCTCACTAAATTGCCGAGGGCCTCACTAAGTAGCTGAGACTGGCCTTGAACCTGGATCCTCCGGTCCCAGCCTCCCAAGTACTGGGATTACAAGTGTGCGCCACCACGCCCGGCTGAAGTCGCATCTTACTCAGCACTGGGGGAGCATTTGTAGAGAGGTAGCCGGGTCCGGCCTGCAGCTCTCTGTGCTTTTAGAATGCTGTGCTTGCCCAGGGTCTCAGGACCCTCTTTGCCGCGTGCCATGTTATGTATCTTTTCGCAGGGGCCCCAGATCTCTACCCGTTTGCCGTGTATTAGAAGTGGAGTATGGGAGGCTGCCAGGCGACCCAGGCCCTATCTGGAGTTCAGTGGACTTCGTCCAGTCTCACCTGCTCTTAACAGCTGCATAGGCCCAGCCAAGTCCTTGAGTTGTGTCCCCATCTGTAAATTGAGCTGAGGAGACCGGTCTCAGGGTTGCTGTGAGGATGTACTTAATGCCCCAGCAGTGCGGCCACACAGTGGGTATGACTGGTGACACCGATTTCTCCAGTCGTCCTGTAGAGCATGCTGCTCTGCTGGAGTGGCTGAGCCTTGCTCCCAGGTGTGGGCAGGAGGGTTTCTCCACAGACATATTCCAGCAAAATGTCCCACCTCCCTGGAGGTCAAAGAAGAGGTGGGAGGGGAGCAGGGGATCTGAGTCATGAAGCCAGCTGCCTTCAGATGCGGCATGGCGAGCCGAGGGGCAGGGTTATGGCAGGAACTACCTGTTCTGCGAGCCCCTGGGTGGCCACGGAAGGACCTAGCCATGGCCATCCTTCAAGCCTGTTCTCTTGCCCGTGGTCACAGCAAGTTATCATTAGAGCTGGACATAACTCCTCATTAATTCTACACAAGTATCTCTGTCCATTGCCACCTGGACTGGAGTGAGTGCAAGTCCATGGGGGGTCGAGGGCCCCTTGGGCTGGTGGCATGCACTCCCCCATGCTGAGCACAGATCTTGTGCTCCCAGGGCTGTGTGCATGAGGGACCTGTGACATAGGGGACCTGTGTGCATGGACCTGCAACGACTCCTTTCCTGAGGCCCTTCCCCTGAGAACCATACTGCATGCATCCCGTTGTTAAATGCATTTTAAACCCACAAGCTCATTCTCTCTCTCTTCCACTGATCTGGCCTCAGGAATCTCTGCAGGACTTAAGATTCAGATGTTTGAAATGACTCAACAAGAAGAAAACCTACAGCTGCTTAGAGCCCCAGAGTGGAGCGCCATGCCAGGGCTCACCCTCCCCCGGCCCTCCAGGAGGACCCTGGCTTACAGAGGGAACTGGTCTCATGTTCGTGTTTCATTTATTTAGGCCTGGGCAGGGGCACTGGTCAGCTCAGGGTTCACCAGGAATGAGTTCTTTTTGAATCCCACGGGAAGAGGTACCTGACCCATTCTTCTCTGGCCTTCCTTGGACAGGACTTTTCATGATTTTAGATAGTGTCTTTGTACTCACCTCGCAGGTTTGTCCCTCTGGTGGCCCTGCGTCTCGCCGAGCTCATTCTGCCAGTCTTTGCTGGCTCATCTTGGAACCACCGTATCTGGTCTTGGAGTAGCTTCTGCCAGGGCTGGACACACAGGAACAGGGTGGAGCAGCCCCCAGCCCTGACAGTAGGGGAGGATGCATGGGGCCTCATTTCCCTGACTCCGGGCAGACCTGACTAGATAACCAGTGGATGGAGGGAGGGTGGCATGGGTGCAGTGTCCTGGCTGTGGGCCAGACATGTGCTCTTGTCCATGGAAGGAAGACAGCCTGCTGAGAAACATCCCAGTGAACAGACAGGGTTCCCGACCTCAGGATCTCATGAGCTGCAGGGAAGCCACCTTTGGGGCAGAAAGAGTCTAAAGGCCCACCCAGACACCTCCTGGTAGAGTAGCTGAGTAGAGGAAGATGAGGCACAGGCTTTGGAGTCCGACAGCCATAGGTTCAAATCCTCGGCCCCTCCCTGTCCCATGAGACAAGGCGCATGACCTTCCTGAGCCTCAGTTTCCCCATCTGTAAACAGTGACAGTCATACTGACTTAGCAGCGATGCTTTGCAGCTTAAATGATAGAACGTGTAGCAACGGCTCAGCTCTGTTGGGGCTCAAGAACTGCTTAGTGTTCTTAATTCTGTTTTGGCCATGGGGACCATGGATAATTTTGAGCTGAGGGACAATATTGTGGGGGCATTTGGTTCAAAAAGCAGCTCCCCAGCCACTTTTCAGGTTATGGTGAACCAGAAACCCCTTGTCTACAGATTCCTATAACCAGGTCCACACGCTAGTCCCAAAGGGCAGTTTCCTTCCTTCTCCTGCATAAATATTATATGCAAGTGTTTTTAAGTCATTTCATCATGAAAAGAAGCGATTTAACATAACTATTACCCAGGATTCTTCATGAAATATGCATCAAGCAATTAGGTCTAAAAGCAAGAGGTGAGGCCTCGCACCGCTTGGAGGCCGGCAGCTGCGGCTGAGTGATGTTTTATTAAAGCTCATGATTAGGAGGCAAGGCGGGGCCTGTTATTAGGCCGGCATGCCAGGCCTGCTTGCTAATCCTGGTGACAAGGAGGTGCTTTTTGTGATGATGATAAGCGATCTGAGTGCGGTGACAGCCCTAGCCCCCCCTACCCCCACAGCCTTACAAGACTCATTAGACAGGTCACCCACCAGACACCCCTAATTGTGACTTTGCTCTTGCAAGATGTCCTATCAAAGGAGACGAGGCTTACACAAGGGGCTTGCAGGCAGCAGGAGCAAGGCAGGAACCTGTCAGAGCTCCCCAGGAACTGGTGCCTTCCCAGAACCACCATGGTTCACACTGCCTTCCAGAGGGGCCAGAGGAGGCTCAGCCCAGAGCCCAGCTTCTGGCCACATCTGCAGCCCTGCTTGCTGTGTGCCTTGGGCCAGGGTGGCATGCCTCTCTGGCCTCAGTTTCCTCCAAGGTACCAAAGGAGTGAGAGAGATGCCCCCCAGGCTGCTTCTAGCTCCAAAAATGTTCCATGCGGGGCAGCCACAGTGTCCCCAGGCACATCTGATGCACCCCTCTGTTCTCTGCAGAAATTTCAATCTTTCCCCTTATGTGGGCATCTTGTGTAGTGTTGGAAGCCATTAAAACTGTCCCTGGCAGCCACTTTCAAATCTTCAGCTATTGCCAGGTGGCCTCTCACTCACGGGGACCTTGTGACCAGTCAGGGTGCATTATTGCAACACATCTCTTGAGTGTGCGTGGGCAGGCTGTCACCTGACCTTGGCAGTGGCCCAGGATTGGCAGGTCCCTTCGGGGGCTCAAGAAGCCCTGGGGTGGGGTCGCCACCCTGCCTTCACGGCAGGGGGCCCTCATCATTCAGGACACACCATTCCCAATACCCGGGATGGCCCCTTGTGCCTGTGCCACACATCCAGGCCTTCCACTCCCTGCCCTTCTGCTGCCTCTGACCCACCGTCAACCTCGCGAGGTGCCCTTGTGGATGCCAAGGTTCAGCACGGAGAAGACACTTCTCGCTGGCACTTGCCTGGCTCATGTGGAGCACTGAGGGCCAGGCAGGGCCCTCTCTGTGTCTGGGAAGTACTGACACACAACAGGCTCTGGGAGAGGTCTCCAGGGAGGGGATCTGGTGCCACTGCCGCCTGTTGTGTGACTGAGAGCCAGTCACCCTCCTGTCTGTGCGCAGTGCTCAAGGGCACAGGACCTAGTTAATGGGAAGTGCCCAGGAATCACTGGCCCCAAAGGCAATGATCCAGGCCAGTGTCCCAGTGAGAGTAGGACTGGGGCCCGACCGCAGCAGAGGGTAGGCGAGGCTGGGGCTGGGCAGCTGATTAGGTATACACAGGAATCCAGGAAACTAGGTGGAAGATGGGCCTCGGAGCCCATCATGGACCAGTGGGAGCAGGGACAGCCCGGCGAGGCACGAGGCTGGCCTGAGGGCCAGAGAACCACACAGTGCAATGCCAGCGCCCAGCAGTGTCAGCACGTGGGCCTTTCCCTCTGCCCAGGCTGGTCAGGCCAGGGACTGGGGGTCCTTGGGGCCTAAACTCTGGTCCCAGCTCTGCCTTGGTCTCTGAGCTTTGTGGCCACCCAGACTTCTCAGCACAGCCTGGCTCCAGATGACAGGCTAGTGGGTGCTTAGATGGGTGAAAGGGCAGTGTGGAGAGGGATGGGCAGCAGGCCCCGAGAGGCGGAAGGACTTCAGGGAGGCGTCCAGGCTCCCTGTCTGATAGTGTGCTGGGTAGATAGTCCTCGCTCTCGTGGGGATTTGCAGTTTTCCTTTAACACGCTCACTATTGCCTTTCCAAGGGCGTAAGCAAGCGCACCTCCTGCCCCTCTGACGCATGGAAGCGATTCTCTGGTGAAGTGACCCTTCACGGTGGAGCGGAACTTGCCACAGGCTCTGTAATTAGAACATTCTCAGCCTTAAAAAAGTCTTGATTTAAATTTCACTTCTTCACAGGAATTATTCTCTCTTGAAAACGTAATTGCTCTCCAAACGATTTCCTTTAAGCCGAGGGTGACATCTCTAAATGCATTATTATGAGCAGATGTATTGCTCAGCGCCCACACTTCATTAAGCATTTGTTCTGCCCATTTGAAAGTGGTATAGAATGGACGTGTATGTAAGTCCTTCTGTGCCCCGGTGGGAACCAGGGAGCCAAGAGAGGAGCTGGAGCTCAGAACGGATGCAGCCTTCCCCTGTCCATGGGGCTCTGGGCCTCACTGTGCAGGCTCTCCCAGAAGCTAGGCCCTATGGCTGTTCACAGTTGCCAGTGCCCAGGGATGGGCCCTGGAGATGGTAGCAGGAGGTTGGCTGGAAGCCCCAGCTTTCTAACTAAGCAACAGGCACTTGATACATTAAATTAGACCTTGCTTTGGAAACTCCCAGACATCTGCAAGTGTAGCAGCTGGGATGATAGAGTCATAGAAGACCAGGTGGGCCTGTGTAGCCAGAGCCCAGGGTGTGAGTCGGGAGAGTCTGCTGGGGCCATGCAGTGCCAGTGGTCGAGCCGTGCCCTTGGCCATCTGTGAGCTGCGCCCACCAGCATGCTGATGAGGTCCTCTCGGCACACAGGCTCAGTTCCCAGCTCTGAGGAAGCTACCACTGCTCTTCCTTTGGCAGACACTTAAGGTAACCCCCTCAAAGGCAGGTCTGAAGTCAGGTGGGCACAAGACCCGGCCCTGCTCTTCCAGGGCACTCCTGAGGGAAATGGGAAGGTTTAGGAAGGAAGTACTCATGGAGCTGGAGTGTCCCCAGAGCAGTTACTGAAACAGGATGGGCCTTCCAAGAGGCAAAGGGGAGTGCCTGCCTGGGGCAGGCTGGGAGAGAATATATTCTGCCCAAATTCCATTGGCCACAGCTAGTCACATAGCTAACTGGCCCCAAGGAAAGCTGGGAAATGTAGTCCCTGGCTGGGGGTCCCCTTCCCAGCAACAGTTCCTCACTATTAAAGGGGTAAACAGTTTGTCCACCATCCCTGTCACACTATTTCTTCATCTGGCAACCAGGTATTGACTCCTGCCCTTCCTGCTAATCATGACTTTGGGGATATGAACATGTTTTGCACCTGCCAGCTAAAGCTAAACAGGTATTGATTGTATTAGTAATAGCCATTTTTTTTTTCTTCCTGAAGAAGCTCCTGGAAGCCTGTCCTGCCTCAGTGGTTGCTGTTGGTTCCTGGTTGGATGCTGGCATTGGGGGTGTTCTTGGGTGTAGCTGCGTTTCAGCCTGTCCCAGGACTCCGTCCTAACTTGGAAAAGTGGCGCTCACAGCTACTCTGCCTGCGGTCCAGGCAGCCCAGGAGTCCTTGATCTTACTTAGCAGGAATCCAGCCCCAGCCCTGGGGCCAAAGGGACAGTTCTCAAGGAATAAACATAAGTATATGAGCAAAACCAAGTGGCACCCTGACATGCGTCCTTGCGCCCCAGCCCTCCCCTTCCTCCCTCAGCTCATGCAAAGTCCAAATCCTGCTAACCTCTATGTTTCTGTTCACAGGAGCAACCAGGGCTTTATGCACATGAAACTGGCCAAAACCAAAGAGAAATATGTGCTGGGGCAGAACAGCCCTCCATTCGACAGTGTCCCAGAAGTCATCCACTACTACACCACCAGAAAGCTACCCATCAAAGGGGCCGAGCACTTGTCCCTCCTCTACCCTGTGGCCGTGCGGACCCTGTGAGCGGACCAGCCCCTCCCTGCTCTGTGACAGAGCCTGAGACTTGGAGGAGTTGGCAGGTTACTGGCCTGCGGGGAACAGCCAGGCCGTGCTGCCAGTGTGTCCAGTTTGTGTCGTGTGTATGGTACTAGCACACCACTGCATGTCTTAGAATGCTGTCCCCACCTGGGGGGCTGGGGGCTGGAAGAAACCAGGAGGAAGGCCTAAGGACGGCTACCACTCCACCCCAGTCTCTACCCCCACCCTCTCCTTGAGTCTCTGTGAATTAAAATATTTGCAATCCAAAGAGATGCCTTCCAGGCTGGTGAGGCCCTGCAGCTCTGGGGGCGGGGCAGGGCGGGAGCTCCCGGCTGCATCTCTTTGTTCTCCAGCTGTCTCAGGCTCACACCTGTGTACCGGCAAAGTTTTCCCACTGGGGCCCAGAGCCAAACGTTGGCTCCAAGAGCCCAGGGAGCCCTGCAGACCACACCCTCTGATGTGTGCGTGTCTCTGAGTGTGCATACGAGCACATATGGGAGAACATGGTCTCTCTGTCTGTCTCTCTCTCTCTCTCTCTCTCTCTCACACACACACACACACACACACACACACATACACGTAAGCCCCCATCTACTTTAGTCACTCAGTGTAATCATTAGATCTCTAAGGAATCATTGTGCAGTCAAAGAGAGGATGCAATTATTTATGAATAGGGTGTGTAAATAAAATAGTCATTTAATATATATTCTTATCCCTCTTTTTATCTGCCACAGGGGTCTTTACAGGGAGGGGGGCAATGCTGGCCTGCTGGTTTCATCCCAAGGTGTCTCCAGGGGGGTGGAAGGGGCAGAGGATCCAGGCAGGCATCTGACTGGGCACCCTGGGCTGCTGCAGGAACTGGGGCTGGCTGGCCATGGTATGGCCAGACCCTGTATTCAGGCTTCAATGGTACAGTCAGGAGCCTCAAAGCTGGTCTAGCAACCAGGCTATCCCTCCTGCCAGTGACAGCCAATGGTAGGTCTGTGTTAACCCCTCAGGTGCCTAGCACCCAGCAGTCTAAAAGGGGCTCTTTCCATTATCTAGTCAGTGTGACCCCATGGGGAAAAGGGAGGCCCAGAGAGGGAAAATAACTTCCTAAGGTCACACAGCTCGTGAGCTGCAGAGCAGATTCTGTGGCCAGTGCTCTATCGTTGGCTCTGCGTGCCCTCACTGTCATCCTGCTCTGAGGGAGGGCAGGATCCTAACCTCTCGGGGGACGTGGACGCTGGTCGTTTACACTACTTCCATGCAGGCACACACACAAACAACCTGCATTATGTCCCTGCCCTTGACAGGCACGGATACTTCTAACATTCCAGATAGACCCCAATAAGGCTGTCCTTATCTACCACTCACAGCATGAAAGATGTGGCTGCCACCTGCTGACTGAGAGACAAGAGGCCCAGCTCCAGCAAGGGTGCTCCGAGCACAGGCCTCCTGCCCGCCCCGTGGGTCTGAGTGGACTGGAAGTGTGGTGACCGTCATTCCCAGGGCACATGGGAAGAGCACAGGGGCTGAGTGTGGACATCACCGGCAGGTGTCGACGGTCAGCGCTGCCTCTGTCTTCAGCGATGGTTCAGGGCTTAGGGTTCAAATGCAGAGACAAAGGCCCAGAGAAGGACTGGCCCAGGCTGCCTGCCAGGTTGGGGCAGGACAGGACTAAAAGTCACCTTTGGGTAGCTGCCATGAATTTCAGCAGTTTGTGGCCAAAGCCGTTTTCTTGGGGTCCCTTCGCCAATGCCCAACAGCCTCTGTGTCATTCTCTCAGGTCCTCGTGTGTCGCTCCTAGAGCTTCAGCCCCTCATGAGCACCACGTTGGCTGTAGCCTGAGTCTAGTCTCCAGTGAAACCAACCCTGACCCTTGCTGTTTTGTGTTTTCCAGAATGTCCTTCATGGCAAGGGGTGAAGGGGTAATGCCGGAGAGACCAGGCCCTTTTTTTTTTTTTTTTTTTTGGTACTGAGGGTTGAGGATTGAACCAGGGGCATTCTACCTCTGAGCTACACCCCAGCCCTATTTTTATTTTTTAATTTTTGAAACAGGGGTTCACTAAGTTACACAGGGTCTCACTAAGTTGCTGAGGCTGGCTGAGAACCTATGATCCTCCTGTCTCAGCCTCCCAAGTACTGGGATTACAGGCGTGCGCCACCACGCCTGGCTAGGCCCTAAGGAGGCCCATGGGGAAAAGGAGCAGGGAGCTGGCACTAGTCCAGACAGGTACCACAGGAGCTCGGCTCCCCAGGACGCCCAGTGGAGGCCGGGATGTGGGCAGGCGGACCCGCGGGGCACCTCCTGAGGGCACTGGCATGGCACCCCCCAGACCAGCTGCTGACTCCTCGCCCTTGCCTCGCCCTGGCTCCTTGGGACTCCTAGTTCCCTCTCTCTGTCCCCTGCCTTCATCTTCCAGAAGCCTCCCCAAGGCCCGAGCCCCACTCCCCTTAGAGACCAAGGCCGGCAGAGGAGCCAGCGCACAGGATGGGAGCTGCTAAAAGGAATTTTTTCCTTAATTTTATGAACCTCTCCCTCTTCTTCCTCTAATTGTGGCCGTTTCCTCTGTCAGCGTGTATTCATGTTTTCTTGGACATCTAACAATTGAAACGGCTTTTCCCTTTCAGAAACACTCACATTCAGGTTACTGGCGTTGGCTTGGTTTTTGTTTTGGCTTTTTTTTTTAATCTGCTGCCAATTAATGGGGGGGGGGAGCTGGATTTCTTTGAGGGAAAAGAAAAGCTCCCTGCCTCACAATATCTCGCCCTCAGCATTTTGTCTCTGAGCACAACCTTCAGCCACCGCGCGATGCTCAGAGCCGCTGGCCAGCTTTCTCTTTCTTCCCCTTCTCCGCTGGCTTCATTATTGACCACAATGCCCCGACCACTTCAGCAGCTCCGGCCCTGAGTGCTGAGCAGTCAAGGACCCTTTTGGCAGTCCAGCAGAACAAGAAGGCATCCACAGAAAGAAAAGAGGCTTTGTTGGGGGCGCAGGCCCACCTGCCTGTCGTTCCCCAGGCTCTTGGGCCCCGAGACTCCTAGAGACACAGAGCAACCCCTCTGGGTTATGGCAAAGGCTCTGGGTCCTCAGGCAGGCTGGGCATCTCCCTGCAGGGTGACTCTGGGCCGGTGGCCAGAGTGTGGGCAGGAGGGCGCCTGACAGCGCTTCCAGCAACGGCCTCATGTCAACAGGTGGAGCCACAGGGGCTCAGGACTGAACAGCAAGCCCAGTGGCTCGCTCACTCTCAGTGTCACTCGACCAAAGGGCCTGGCAGGGACAGATGGCCAGGCCTACCAAGTGCTCCCACAGACCATTGGGATGGTGCATGTGACAAACTCTGCAGGCAGGGGAGGCTGGCTTTTGGAGGTGACCCCTGGACGCTCCAAAGGGTCACATCTGTCACTTCCAGAACAGCAAAGACCAAATCTCAAAGGCACCCTCCTGACAAAGGTGGCCCTGAGCCCCCCATCACCCTCTGCCGGACTGTTTGTGTCACTGCCTCCTAGCCACTTTCAGCTGAAAATGTGTGCTGTAAAGTTCCAATTCTGTGATACACTGTACAATGATGTATATTTAATGTGAAGCTTTTAATATACAAGTGTCTTGTCAATGCACCTTGAATATACATGTCTTATCTCTTTTCTTTTTTGTGGTACTGGGGTTTGAACCCCAGGAGTGCTCTACCTCTGAGCTACACCCCCAGGTCTTTTTGCTTTTTATTTTGAAACAGGCTCTTACTAAGTTACTGCACACTGGCCTTGAACCTGCAATCCTCCTGTCTCAGCCTCCCAAGTACTGGGATTGCAGGCGTGGGCAACCACACCTGGCTTATCTTATTTCTTTAAAATGCAACCATGAGCCCCAGGAATCTCATCGATGGCCTTCTGCAAGCAAAGGTTGAGCTTCTGCCACCATCCCCCAAAGGTGAGTAGTTACAGGAAAGAAGGAACTTCCTGCTTCCCAGGGACAGGAGCACAGAGCCCTAATGAGCTTGTTAAATGGAAACAAATTAATTTGTGCATTGAATGCCTCCTGGTCCTCAGGTCTGGTGGACACACCGGGCCCTGGCCTCAAGAAGTTTCTAACGTAGAAAAACAAACACAAAATGATGCATGGTACAGTGGAGGTGGCCAAGGCACTGTGAGAGCCCAGATGGGACAATTGGCTGGAGGATGAGAGGGACCACGCAGGCAGCCTGCAGCAGGGTGGCAGGTGTGAGGACCACGGGGAGAATGGAAGGCGACCTGCCTTGCAGGAGATGCTGTGGCTCCCTGGCTCCCAGGGCTGCTTCCTGTAGAGGCAAGGACCAGGGCAGGGCATGGGGAGGGGCATTCACCTCCAGCCCAGAAGGAGGTGGTCTCCCTGAAGACTTCGGGAGATGCTGGCCTCCTTTTCTAGGGGAGGCATGACTCTGGACCCACAGTCTCCAACTGTTTGCCCTGACAGGATCCACAAAATACCATGGTGCAGCCCCTGGTGTCCCCGAGGCCAGAGGGCCTGCAGCCTGAGCCCCTCCCTCAGCATGGAGGGCACCGGGTGTCGGGGAGCCTGCACTACAGTGGCCCCGGGCCCTCCACTCCCCCTGGGGGAACTCTCCCTCTATCCAGCCCAAGGATGTGTCCCTGACCCCCAGCAGACCCACACCTCTGACTCCCAGGTCCCTCTAGCACCCCATCACACACGCCCAGGGGATGCCTGTGTTCAGGAAGGACAAAGCTCTGGGGCGGGGCGGGCCGGTGCCTGGACACAAAACATCTCTGGGCTCAGCCAGGACCCAAGGGCAAGGGCCGGTGCTCTGCCACGAGGAATTCCCTGAAGAGGAGAAAGGGCCACCTCCCGGTTTTACTCCCACCTGTGGGAGGGGGGTCTATATCTGTTTATGCTCAGTTTAAACACTGGGTACCAAACAGAGCCAGGGACTGGCTGGCAGCAGGGCAGGAAGCCGAGCACAGGAAACACCTTCAAAGGAGTCTGCAGGAAGTGGTGGGCAGCCAGGTGCCTTCGCTGCTGCAGAGGCGCAGAGAGGGACAGAGGCTCAGGCAGAGCCACACAGCAAGTCCATCTCCAGAATGCTTCAGGGTGCTTGAGGGCAGCCAGCAAAGAGGGTCAGCTTGTCCAGGCAGCTCTGGGAAGACTGGGGTGGGGCTGAGAGGTGCTTCTGAGTTTATGAGCCAATTTGTTCTGGCTGGCTCCCTCCGGAGTGGGACCATCTCAGACCCGCAATGGTTGCCGGCATTCCTGGCTTTGGGGGCCCGTGTTCCAGAGGAACATTGGGCTGAGCAGTCGGCAGGGAGCCACTAGTGTGACTCTGGTGCCCTCATGTGGTTCTTCTTAGGATTGCAGCCAGACCCAGGGAGAGGGAAACAGCCTCCATGACACAGGGCCTGTTACAGGAGAAACTGAGTCCCAGAGAAGGAAGAGGCAGACTTGTGCATAAACAGCGGGCGGTGCAGAGAGTGGGTGATGGGTGCTCTAGCAGAAGAAGGCACAGAGGAAGTGGTATCGGAGCCGGGCCTCACGTTCGGGGTCGGGCATCCTAGGCGAAGGGAATGAAGTGAGCAAGTGCTGAGAGGCGCCCTCTGACTCCCAGGACAGTGCTCTTCCCTCTGTCCTACAACAAAGCCCCGCACATCCATGCCAGCAGGAGTCAGTAGGTACAGAAATATTTTATGCAATATTTTCTTACAGTTATGACTTTCCAATTATAAAATCAATATATACTTGCTGAATTAATTTGTATTTCAGGAAAAGAAAGAGGACAAAATTTACCCCAAACTCAACAGAACAGTTAGCAAATTCTGAAGTATCTCCTCAGTCTTTCTTCTATGCATGTATAATTATTTTATTTTAAACAACACTGGGCTCGTGCTTTATAAGTTTTATACCTTTCATTTTCCACTTAACATAGCATCATATCCTTTTCCCTTCATGCTATTAAATCTTTTCCCATGTGATCTTTTTGTGTGTGTGTATATGTGTGTGGTACTGGGGATGGAACCCAGGGGTGTTCGGCCTCTAAAATACACTCCCGGACCTATTTTATTTTTTATCTTGAGATAGGGTATCACTAAGTTGCTGAGGGTCTCACTAAATTGCTGAGCCTGACTTCAACCTGCGATTATCCTGTCTCAGTCTCCCAAATACTGGGATAATAGGCCCAATGTGATCTTTCTCATAGCTGCCTGATATTCTACCTTAATTTAGTTAACTTATATTCAAGTTTTTTTTGTTTTTGTTTTTGTTTTTGTTGTTCTTGTTTTGTTTTGTTTCAGTACTAGGGATCAAGCCCAGGAGTTCTTTACCACTGAACTACATCCTCAGCCCCTTTTACTTTTATTTTGAGATAGGGTCTCACAAAATTGCCCAGGCTGGCTTTGAACTTGCAATCCTCCTGCCTCAGCCTGCAGAGTCATTGGGATTATACACTTTTATACCACCACACTTGGCTCATATTCAAGTTTTTGTATAGCCAGATCTGTAGGGAATATCTTTGTTCAGAAACCTTTATCTAAGCCGGGCGTGGTGGCACACGCTTGTAATCCCAGTACTTTGGGAGGCAGAGACCAGAGGATCCGGGTTCGCGGCCAGCCTCAGCTTGCTCTCTCTCTCTCTCTCTCTCTCTCTCTCTCCTTAGCAAGGCCCTCCGCAACTTCGTGAGACCCGGT
>PVJS01005285.1:0-64849 GCA_004027185.1 Glis glis
AAAAAAAAAAAAAAAAAAAAAAAAAAAAAAAAAAAAAAAAAAAAGCGTGAGCCACCATGCCCGGCTAGGATCATCTCTTTAATAATACATGATGCTGATTCCAGGGCTGAAGTAACACAACTCTTTTTTTTTTTTTTGCGGTACCAGGGATTGAACCCAGGGGCATTCTACCTCCGAGCTACATCCCCAGCCCTATTTTTCTTTTTATTTTGAAACAGGGTCTCATTAGGTTGATGAGATTCTCACTACTTGCTGAGGCTGTCCTCGAATCTCTGACCCTCTGTCTCTGCCTCCCAAGTACTGGGATTACAAGCGTGTGCCGCCACGCCTGGCTAACACAACTCTTTAACAGGCCACACTATTACTCTTGGGCCACATCAGAAGTGAAAACGGAACCCACAGGCTATTACTCATGGGTTTAGTAATTTTATTGCCCACAGCTTCTACATCTCCCCCTCCAGCTTACTTCCCAGCCAGGATTTGTCTGCCTACTCCATGCTGAGAGAGAACTTCTAGGCAGTGCAACCCAAACTCATACGAACCAAGCCCAATACAAACCAAGCCGAATATGAACCTCCTGGATCTTACCCTCCCTACCTCCTCAACTTCCAGCTGTTTTTCTCATGTGCCAGCCTCTGTGGATGTGTGTGTGTGTGTGGGGGGGTACTGGGGATTGAACCCAGGGGCATTCTACCTCTGAGCTACACCCCCAGCTCTATTTTATTTTTATTTTGAAACAGGGCCTCACTAGGGTGATTAAGAGTCTCACTACTTGCTGAGGCTGTCCTCAAACCTGCGATCCTCCTGTCTCAGCCTCCCAAGTACTGGGATTACACGAGTGTCCCACCACGCCCGGTTTGAAGTTATTTTTCTTATTAGAAGCTACTTGAGGGCAGAGACCTTGTCAATATCCTTAGCACCTCAAACAACCTGGCACGCAGGAAAGGAGTGGAATGAATGAATACCTTGGGGCTCACTCTGGCTTACAAATAGAAACCAGCGTGCAGAGCGAAAGCACGTTAATAGAGGTTTTAATCTGTCCGCAGTTGTTGGCTCTTTAGGAACCTCGGTAAGGAGACAATTAGAGAACCCCGGCAGAGCCCCAGCTGAGGACCCAGCGCCTCCCAGCTGCACGGCGCCCAGCGCGCAACTGCGGCTGCGCGGAGCCCGGGGCGGGGGGCGGAGCCCGGGGCGGGGCGGGGCGGAGCCCTGGGCGGGGCGGGGCGGAGCCCGGCGGGGCGGGGCGGAGCCCGGGCGGGGCGGGGCGGGCCGCTCCCGGAAGCGGGTCCGGAGCCGGCGAGACCGCGCGGGTCTGCGGGTGGGCTAGAGCGGCGCGGCGGCGCGGGCGCGAGCGGGCCATGGAGGACCAGACGACCTTCTCGGATATCTGCGGCGGCCGCCTGGCCCTGCAGCGCCGCTACTACTCGCCGTTCTGCCGCGAGTTCTGCCTCAGCTGCCCCCGGCTCTCGCTGCGCTCGCTCACCGCTGTCACCTGCACCGTGTGGCTGGCGGCCTACGGGCTCTTCACCCTGTGGGAGGTAATGGCCGGTCGGCACCTGCCCGCGCTCGCGGGAGGCGACTCGGCTCCGGAAGGGTCTTTGAAGGGGTCGCGGCTCCAGCCCCACCTCCCGCCCGAGCCCCCTGCGGTCGGCGGGCGGGAGGCCGGGGACTCGCCGGCTCTGGGGCCGCCCCTCCGTGCTGGACAGCTCTTCTCGTTAGGCTTAGTGAAGGGCGAGTTCCCGGACCTCTCCCTCCCGTGGGAGCCGCTGGGCGTGGGTCACCCAGCGTAATCTGGTGCTTGCACGATCGCCAGGAAGGGTCGCTGCCCTGTGCTCTGTGTAGTGCCTGCGCGTCCGACTTTAATTCCACGAGTTCAGAGCATCCTAAGTGGAGCATCCGCAGCCATCATTTCTCAGAGGTATCACTCACTGCTAGCACCTTACACAGACGCTTCCAGAAACTGACTTGGCCTCCACAAGTGGGGTGTGTGTGTAGATATAGTGTTATGTATACTTTTTTCTAACCTGTTTTTCAAGGCAATTTAACTCTCTCTTCCTTTCCCCCATTTCAAGTGTACTTTCTAAACAGTTATGACATTTTGGATATGAGTGGTTTAGTTTCCAGACTCATTCCCATGTTCTCTGAGCCTCAGTTTTCACATCTCTGAAATGGTATTAATATCTGCTTCACAGTATTGTGAGGGTTAAATGCAGTAACTTTGTGACAGTTCTGAAATAAAAAGAATCATCCGAATCACCCTTTTAAGGATGAGTTCTAGTTTCACATAGAGGGCCCTTGAATGAGTACATTATTCCAGGAACGATCTGACTAGACCATTTATTTCTCTCCTCCTCCTCCTTCTCTTCCTCCTCCTCTTCCTCCTCCTCGTTTTTGCACTGGGGATTGAACCCAGGGGCATTCTACCTCCGAGCTACACCCCCAGCCCTATTTTTTATTCTTTATTTTGAAGCAGGGTCTAAGTTATGGAGGGCCTCATTAAGTAGCTGAGGTTGGCCACAAACCTGGGATCCTCCTCTCTCAGCCTCCCAAGTACTGGGATTACAAGCGTGCACCACCACACCCATCCTAGGGCTATTTATTTCTGCAATTTGCACATTGTTTCCATTGCTGTATCCATTAGCTTTTTTTTCCCCCATGAAAGCATATTTCAGAACATAGTAATTTAGCATAGAAATAGGCAGAAGTAAGACTGCCTTAACTCGTACCAAATTATATCTAAAAGTTTCTCTATAGATCAGTTGAAATGATTGACTTGAAAGCCCCTTCTCCCAAATTTAATTCATGATATAGTTGAATTATTACTATTATTACTATTACTCTTATTAGGATCCTAGGGATTGAACCCAGGACCTCAAGCATGCTAGGCAAGTACTTTACTACTGAGCTAAATTCCTAGCCTAATAATTGAATTTTTTGTGGTACTGGGAATTGAGCCCAGGGGCATTCTACCTCTCAGCTACACCCCCCAGCCCTATTTTTTAATTTTTTATTTTGAAACAGTCTTGCTGAGTTGCTGATGGCCTTGATAAATTGCTGAGGCTGGCCTTAAACCTGTGAACCTTCTTGTCTCAGCCTCCCAAGTACTGGGATTACAGGTGTGTGCCACCCACACCAGGCTTCCAATAATGGAATTTTGATACTAGCCTGAGTTCTAGCCACACATGTGGTTATGTGAGGAGGAGTACGCTGCTTACCTCATGGTGACCAGGAAGTGAAAGAGAAAGAGGCCTGTGTCCCACAATCCCCTTTGAGGGCATGCCCCAGGGACTTACACCTTCCACTAGGCCCCACCTCTTAAGGTTTCCACCACCTTATAACAGCATCAAGCTGAGGACCAAGCCTTTAACACATAGGCCTTGTGGGGAACATTCTAGATCCAAACTATCGCACCCGCCTTCTGCAAAAGTCCTGAAAAGTCACCAGGCATGGTGGCATATGCCTGTAATCCCAGTACTTGGGAGGTTCGAGGACAGCTTCAGCAATTTAGAGAGGCCCTCAGCAACTTAGTGAGACCCTGTTCACAAATAAAAAAGTAATAATAAAATAGGGCTGGGGGTGTAGCTCAGAGGTAGAATGCCCCTGGGTTCAATCCCCAGTAACAATAAAATAAAATAAAATAATAAAATAAAATAATAAAATAAAACAATAAAAATAAAATATAAAATAAAATAAAATAGGGCTTGGGGGCTGCAACTTGGAGATAGGGAAAAAAAAAAAAAAAGCTGGGCATGGTGGCTCACACTTGTAATCCCAGAACTTGGGAGGTTGTGGAGGTTTTAGTAGCTCCAGGTATCCAGACCTCACAATGAGGGGCTCTTTCTTCCTTCTGCTGGACCCCCCCCATCTCATTGACCAGAGTGTGTCATGCCCTTTCCAAGACAATGGTGATTCACTCCAGACTCTATTAGCCATGGCCAGTGTCTGTTTCTAGGTGAGTAGGATCTGCTACTGTGCTAAGTACTTTACAGTTGTTCTGTCTGCGATTCTGTACTATCTATTCTGCTGAAGGAGCACATGAGGAAAAGGTCTGGGTGCTTAAGGTGTAATTTTGGAAGAAAAACTCCTGAGATTGGTGTGATGGTGTGATGGTAGACATTTTACTGGAAGTTCTTCCCAGACCTATTCATTAGTAGTCTGGGTCTGTTTCTCTGTGTATTTCCATAACCCTTCAGAGTCCAAATAAAAGTGAGTATGTCTTCCTCCACATGCGCTCCCCTCATCTGTTCAGCTGACAGCACAGCACAGGACTGTTTCCTCATTGCCTGTTGACTTGTCAGAGATTTGTGCAGGACCCCATGGTAATCCTTCTGCCCGTGTCTGGCTCTCTCTTCAGAACAGCATGATCCTCTCTGCGGCCATCTTCGTCACCCTCCTAGGCTTGCTGGGTTACCTCCATTTTGTGAAGATTGATCAGGAGACTCTGTTAATCATTGATTCCCTTGGCATCCAGATGACTTCGTCCTATGCTTCAGGCAAAGAAAGCACCACCTTCATAGAGATGGGCAAGGTCAAGGATGTCGTCATCAATGAGGCGATTTACATGGTAAGTGGCTGAGTGAGTATTGCAGGCCTCTCCGGGGAGGTAGTTGGCCCAGGAGGTGTTCCTGGATCTAACCTGAGTCTTAACACCTGCAGAATTTGATGTCATAGCTGAACTTTAGGACCCTCTTCCAGTACTTGTAGTGTTTCCTTTTTGGCTCACATGTCTATAAACCATAAAAGTGAAACTTATATTGAAAAGATAAGTCCCTTTACAGTTATGCTTCACTTAGTGATGGATATGTTCTGAGAAATGAATGGTTAGCCAATTTCCTCACTGTGCAGAAATCACAGTGTATACCAACACAAGCCTGTCATATAGGTCAGTCACTCAGCCACGACCTAGATGCAGCCCAGGGATGCAGTCAACTGGAGATGTTAGAGGCTGCTGCCAGCATCACATGGCATACTGTTTTACAGTAAACTTTTTTTTATAAGTAGGAATATACTCTAAAATAACAAAACATAAACTGGTGTTGTGGTGTATGCTTGTAATCCCAATAACTCAGGAGACTGAGACAGGAGGATCACAGGTTCGAGGTTAGCCTCAGCAACTTAGATGCTGTTTCAAAGTAAAAAGGTCTGGGGGTATACCTTGGAGGCAGAATGCCCCTGGGTTCAATCCCCAGTTTAAAAAAAAAAGTATAGTATAGTAAATTTATAAACCAATAACACAATTGTTTATTATATACTATACATAGTTGTATATTCTGTACTTTTATATGACTGGCAGCACAGTAGGTTTTTCTGTACCAACATCACCACAAACACATAAGAAATACATTGCACTATGACATGATGTCAGTAGGCAATAGTGATTCTTCAGCTCCATTACAATCCTATAGGACCACCATTGTTGACCGAAACACTGTTAAGCAGCACATGACTATTTTAGAGTCAGCATTTCCTGACTCCCTATCCAAAATTATGCTGGTTTTTTTTTTTAGAGACAGGGTCTTGCTGTGTTATCCAGACTAGCCTCTAATTCCTAGGCTCAAGAGATCCTCCTGCTTTAGCCTCCTGAGGAGCTGGGACTATCAGTGCATGCAAATGTGCATTTAAAATTTTTTTTTTCTGTTTTTCTTCTCCCCCACTTCAAAGCTATCAGGTATTCTATTACTTCGAGATAACCATTTATGAAAAAGATTTGAAGCTGGGTGTGGTGGTGCACACTTATAACCCCAGTTCCTGGGAGGCTGAGACAGTAGGATCACAGCCTCAGCAATTTAGTGAGGCCCTCAGCAACTTAGTGAGACCCTGTTTCAAAATAAAAAAATAAAATGAAATAGGACTGGGGTGTAGCTCAGAGGTAGGTTGACCCTGGGTTTAATCTCCAGTACTACCAAAAAAAAAAAAAAAAAAAAAGAAAAAAGAGCCTTCCTTTGAAGGAAACGCACATACACACACACAAAATGAGTTTCACTTAAACCTCTGTTATTTGTTTTATTTTCTTACAGCAGAAGGTGATTTACTACCTCTGCATTTTATTGAAGGATCCAGTGGAACCACATAGGATATCCCAGGTAGTACCTGTCTTCCAGGTAAGCACAGAACACGTCTTCCTTTCTCCAATGAAATCCTCCACCTTTTCCTCGTACTACATATCTACTGCCACTTATGTTCAGTGGAAGGTAAACTTCTGTTGTCAAGAGTATTGGAAGATGTTGAACAGCTAATTTTAGTGAAAATTAAGATTTTAATTATTTTAGAAGTTCCTCTCTGAGGCCAGGCGCGGTGGCACAACCTGTAATCCCAGTACATGGGAGGCTGAGACAGGAGGATCACAGGTTCAAGGAAAGCCTCAGCAAGTAGTGAGATTCTCAGCCATCTAGTGAGACCCTGTTTCAAAATAAAAATAAATAGGTCTGGGGGTATAGCTCAGAGGTAGAATGCTCCTGGTTCAATCCCCAGTAATACACACACACACACACACACACACACACACACACACACACACACATGTTCCTCTCTGAGGCAAAGACAGGCCTTCAAAAATATTAGGAAATTGTGCAGATTTTGGAGAAAATAAACATATAGCAACTTTGCCTACAAATCACTATTCAACTACTTTATCAGTTTACCATGCACAATTTTACATAGATGTCAATGAGGTACATATGCTATTATATACTACTTTGTGTCTTGCTTTTTCAATCATCTAATATGCATCTTTTCTATAAAGGTCATTATACTTCTTATTATTCTTAGAATTATTTTTGTGTGCATGGTACTGAGGATTGAACCCAGGGGGCATTCTACGTCTGAGGTACACCCCTAGCCCTTTTTATTTTTTATTTTGAAACAGGGTCTTATTAAGTTAATGAGGGCCTTGCTAAGTTGCTGAAGTCTCAGTTTCCCAAGTACTGGGATTACAGGCATGCACCACTCCACCCAGCTTATACTTATTATTTTAAATAATTATATTGTATTCTATCATATTGGAATATAAGTTTATTTAGTTAGATTCTATTGTTAGATTTTTAAATCATATCCAGGGTTTGCTCTTAAGAAGAGCACTTTTTTTTTGGTAGTCTTGGGGATTGAACCCAGGGGTGTTCTATCTACATTTCCAGACCTTTTTTTTTTTAATTTGAAACAGGGTCTTGCTAAATTGCCTAGGCTGGCCTTGAACTTGCAATCTTCCTACCTCAGCCTCTGGAGTAGCTGGGACTACAGACTCATGCCGCCGTGCCCAACAAGGCATTTTAAAGTTATTAAAATTTGTATTTCTCTAAAGTATAGGCTTTTTGTATTTCCTTATAAATATCACCTATTAGTATTTCCTCTTAAACTATCTATCTCCTCTATTAGTCAAGAAGAATCTAAATATTATGTATTTTTAACAATTCTTTGTATATTTCAAGTAGCAGCCTTTTATTAAATATGCTTTCCACAGATAATTTTCCCATTTTGTAGCTTTTCTTTTAATTTTGGTTGTATTACATTTAATAATACAAAATGTTATCAGAATTTTCTTTTTTTTTTTTTTTTTAAAGGAAACTTGAGTTGCTTTATTTAGCTTCCAATTTCTGGGAGGCTCAAGAATTATAAGTACTCTGGACAATAAAAGAAAATAAGACTGTGCTTACAGATCTTTTTCTGCCGTATTCTTTCTTTAGGATCGCTATTTTATTATTGCCCTTTCTGTTACACGTTATCAGAATTTTCATATTAAGCCGGGCATGGTGGCGCACGCTTGTAATCCCAGTACTTTGGGAGGCCGAGACCAGAGGATCCGGGTTCGCAGCCAGCCTCAGCTCTCGCTCTCTCTCTCTCTCTACCTAGTGAGGCCCTCTGCAACTTCGTGAGACCCGGTTTCAAAACAAAGCATAAAAAATAGGGCCGGGGGCATAGCGCGGAGGTAGAACGCCCCTGCATTCAATCCCCGGTACCACAAAAAAAAAAAAAGAATTTTCATATTAAACTACCCTTCTTATTCCTCTTGCTGTCATGAAATTTAGATGGATTAAAAGGTGTCTTTTAAGCTGGGCGTGGTGGCGCACGCCTGTAATCCCAGTACTTGGGAGGTTGAGACCGGAGGATCCAGGTTCACAGCCAACCTCAGCTACTTAGTTGAGGCTCTCTGCAACTTAGTGAGACCCTGCTTCAAAATAAATAATAAAAAAATTAGGGCTGGGGGTGTAGCTCGGAGGTAGAATGCCCCTGGGTTCAATCCCCAGTACTGCAAAAAAAAAAAGGTGTCTTCATTTTTTCCTTGCACAACTCACAGGCTGGGCTGTGGGCCTAGTTGGGAGTCCTCCCAGCAAGGTCTCTGAGGCCTGAACTAACTGCCTGCCTGAGGTGGCGCTTGTGCCGTTTAGACCCCTTGATGTGGGCGAGATTGAGGCTGCATGTGGATGCAGCAACTAAGCACTCTCTTATGTTCACCCTGACCCTGTGTTTCTCTCCTTTGGAATTCAGAGTGCCAAACCCCGGCTGGACTGCTTGATTGAAGTGTACAGGAGCTGCCAGGAGATTCTGGCACACCAGAAAGCCACATCAACAAGCCCATGAGTCCCAGCGTTCAGAAGGCCAGTGTTGTCTTCCATGGAGGTGACTCCTAAGCCACCGGGGCTGGTTTGTTTCCTGTACTGTGAACCATCAGGTGGACACAGCCCTAGGAGCCAGAGTGGATGCAGCGGATCTCAGAGCCATAGAGCAGGTGACGGGAAATCTGGCCGAGTTCCTTCTGTGTACTCCAGTGTTACCCGTGTAAAGTTTTGCCTACTTTACTAACCAAGGAGAGACCTGAAGAATTTTGATACGATATATCAAAAGTCATGTCAGCAGAGACACTTCATTTTGTGAAATTCCTAAACACACTCAGGTTTACATTGTGTTGAACTTTGTAGAGCAAGACATCGGGAAACTGATATCAGATCTCATGAGAAGGGTACAGTTTCCATCTGCAGAGTACCCCTTTATAAAACTTAAGGAAAAAAATGTTAAGATCTTCAGGTACAGGTTAGCAGAAATAAATATCCTACAGAAGTCTAGTCTCTGTTGACCTAGCTCCTGTGTTTGTGTAGGGTTAATTTATGATGACTCTTAATAAGTAAACATATCCCCCTCCAAAACACAGTCATTGCCTGGTTGAGCTGCTTTTTATTGACAAACACGGTCATGGTATTTCAGTCATGGGTGTCGTACATTTCCTTTTTGTGTGTGTGTGTGGTACTAGGGATTGAACCCAGGGGCATTCTATCTCTGAGCTATACCCCAGCCCTATTTTTTTAGTTTTATTTTGAAATAGGGTCTCACTATGTTGATGAGAGTCTCACTACTTGCTGAGGCTATCCTCAAGCCTGCAATCCTCCTGTCTCAGCCTCCTAAGTGGGATTACAGGTGTGTGCCACCACGCCTGGCTACATTAATACTTTTCTGTTACTCAGCATTTTCTGTTGTTCCAAAAACTACTTTTGCCAAAGAGGGGTTTTCCAGGAGCCTGTGCTGTGTGACTTGCTTGAGGTAGAAATGTTTCAGCTAGACCCTAAATCCTAGCGGTGGTGGTGGTGGAGGGGAGACCAGAAGTGGTTATAAAAACTGCCTGCCTTGCTGGGCATGGTGGCACATGCTTGTAATCCCAGTACTTGGGAGGCTGAGACTGGAGGATCTGGGTTCACGGCCAGCCTCAGCTACTTAGTGAGGTCCTCCGCAATTTAGTGAGACCGTTTCAAAATAAATAAAAAATAGGGCTGGGGGTGTAGCTCGGAGGTAGAATGCCCCTGGGTTCAATCCCCGGTACTGCAAAAAGAAAAACAACAACAACAACAAAAAAAACTGCCTGCCTTGAAAAGTCCAGTTCCTTTAAGCTGGGTGTGGTGGTGCATGCTTGTAATCCCAGTACTTGGGAGGCTGAGACAGGAGGATCACAGGTTCAATCAAAGCCAGCCTTAGCAATTTAAGGAAGTTCTCAGCAACCTAGTGAGGTCCTGTTTCCAAATAAGAAATAAAATCAGGCTGGGGGTATAGCTTGGAAATATGCTTGGTAATGCTTCTAGGTTCAATCCCCAGTACCAAAAAAAAAAAAAAAAGAAAAAGTCCAGTTCACTTAAAAGAGACAGACTTGTGCCTCTGTTTTCATCATGCTTGTCAGTTTAAAGGGCGAGAAGGGACGCTTACAGCAGCAGAGGTGTCCAGCCAAACTAAGTTTTTGCATGTGCAGCCCACACAGGGTTAAAGGCTTGGTTCTTAGATATTCCTGCTAAACCCAAACTTTCCAGCATTTTATTGACAAATGGTAAGACTGCCTTTGAGCTATGAAATAAAACTCAGTTTCTCAGATCTTGGAAAATCAGAGTATGCACTCTTTTATTTTTTCCCCAGGGCACGGGTGTATACAAAGATCACCTCCCCTGCACTCAGTGAGGTCTGGGTTGAGGGGATTATGTCTCAGGAAGGCAAAGGGCAGACAGCATGGCATGCCCTGCGCCTCCAACTAATTCCCAGCGGAAGTTCGCCAGGAGTCTCAAGGGGCACACCCAGGCCTTCAAAAAGGGGAGGGTCTTGTGTGTTCCTGACTTGTCTTCGGTGGCCTCAAAGAGCAGCAAAAAGCAGAGAGCATTTGCTTGGTCTTTCAAAGAGTGGGGAGACGGTGGCCACCTCGTCCTTCAGTAGTGAGCACAGGCTTCCCTTGTCCCTGTCCAGGCGTTGAGATGAGACAGGGAGAGGTCGGATTGACCTATCTCTGCCCTTACTTGCTTGGACAGGGTGTGATGCTGGGTTCAGCTTACAGTCCAATGTGAGGGGGAAACTTGAAATTCAGTAGGGATAGTGTGTCATCCTACGAAGACAAGCTGCCACCCCACAAGGGGCCTGCAAATCCTACTCAGCAGCAAAGGGGAAAAGTTAGTTAACTTCTTTTTCTCCAGCCCTGCCAGTACCTTTCCCACCTGGGAAAGGAAGTCCAGTTTTAGTTCTAGCTTTTGTCAGAGTTCAGGTGAACTAGAAATTTTAGTCCTGTTCAGGGATTTTCAGAAAACTTCACATGTAAATCCCTACATAGGAACTATATACAATATAAAGAATGTTAGTGCCCCTGAACGTACCAGTACAGAAGCCCCATATACAGTACTGCCGCCCTCAGTAACAGTGGGTCATCCCTGTCTTATCTAGATCCAGGTAGCATCCAGAGTCAGTGTTCTTGTGAAAAAGGGTAAGTGGTTTCTGTACTGCATCTGGATTTGTAAAGTTGGGCCTGAAACACTGTAAGGCACCTAGAGAGTAAAGGCTTCAGAGACGCTGAAATACACATTTCACAGGACAGGTGGGGGAGGCAATTAGACTCATCACAGTAGTATCAGACCCCAGGGTATAAATCTCTAGTCCCAGAGGCACCAGTGGCGGTGGAAAGGGTAGGAGAAATATTCACAGCTATGCTGGCCCCTTGGTAGCACAGGAAACAGAAGCAAAGAACTGTCGTCCATCCAGTGCCCAGGGCTGGCGGGCGGCAGGCGGGCTTGTGGGAGCCTTCACAGTCGCAGAGCAGTGGTTCATGTAGCTGGCCATGATGAAAGTAGCTTCTGCAATCTAAGGAGGAGAGAAGGGAAGGAACTGAACTAGGCTTGAGTGCTGGCTGTTACACTGGGTACATAACCTCCCTGGTCATCTCTACAGCCGGGGAAGAGGGCCTTCTTGAAGAAGGGGTCCTGTGTCCTTTCCTTTGCTGTGGATAGTATTAAGAGGAGGAGGAATTTGGCAAATTCCACTCTAAGATTAAGAGTGGAGCTGGGTGTGGTGGTGCATGCCTGTAATCCTAGTACCTGGGAGGCTGAGACAGGAGGATCGCAGGTTCAAGGCCAGCCTCAGGGACTTAGTGAGACTCTGTTTCAAAATTAAAAAAAAAAAATGGGCTGGGGGGTATGGCTCAGAGGTAAAATGCCCCTAGGTTCAATCTACTGTGCCAAAAAAAAAAAAGTAAGAGTGGAGAACACCAGGGTTTCTGGTTACTCTCAGAGGGGAGTCAGGAACAAGTCAGAACTTAGAGGTTTCTGAGCCTTTGTAATTGTTACTTTTTTGGAGGGGTGTTGGGGATTGAACCCAGGGGCATTCTACCTCCAAGCTACACCCCCAGCCCTATTTTATGTTTGGTTTGAAACAGGGGCTCTCTAGGTTGATGAGAGTCTCACTACTTGCTGAGGCTGTCCTCGAACCTGTGATCCTCCTCTCTCAGCCTCCCAAATACTGGGATTACAAGCCTGCGCCACCATGCCTGGCTCATTTTTTATCATGAAACAAGGTCTCCCTAAGTTGCTGAGGCTGGCCTTGAACCTGTGATCCTCCTGTCTTAGCCTCCCAAGTACGGGATTATAGGAGTGTGTCACTGCACCTGCTTTGTAATTATTACTTCTGGTCAACATTTCCTGTACTGAGTAGGAAAAACGTCTTAAAGCAAAAGAGGTCTGTTCACTGTCTTCAAGGCCACAAGGAAGGGGGAGCACCATGGACACCATCGCACTTTGTGGCTAGTGTCAGGGCAGCAGCACCTGGGATAAAGTGAGAGCACCTTGCAGAGGAAGGCCTCAGGCACGCAAGATGAACAGATGGGCACCACTTAGGCCTGCATGGTTCTGGAGTCAAGAGGTTCACAAAGGATGAGTGAAAAGCTGAACTAGAATTAATCCCCTCGCAAGAGCCCTTCTACTAGCCAGCTCAGCAATGACACTGAGATGCAGCGCCACCTGAACCTTTGGAATGCTGATTCTATACAAGGCCAAAAGTTTTATTTGGGGCAGGGCCCTTCTAGATTACTATCATAACCCCAGCTTCCTCTCTAAGTTCCGTGCACACCACCTCCCGCTTGACCAGAGTAAAACACTGTAGTGGCTCTTACACTCACCTTGGGTGCAGTCATCCGGAAGGTCAACTTCTCAATGTGGCCTTTGCCAGAGCTCTGGTCTGCAACGGTTCTAATCACAAGCATGAAGTCATCCCTGCAGCCACCGAAGGTTGTCACTGAAGAGTAGGGGTAAGTGATGTGCACTTGCTGTGGAAAGGAGCCAGTGAGTTCTGGGGAAACTCCCACCTGTCTCTTCTAGGCACAGGTAGCCCTAACCAGGAAGGAAGAAGGCTGAAGTGGTCAGAATTTGGAGACACACATCCTGAATATAAATAAGCTGTGTCTAGACTAGAGGACAGCACTGCTTGGGCAGGGGGTGAAAGTAGGGGAACCACGGTCACCTAACTCGGGTCTCAGAGTCCAGACAGGAGAGGACAAGACCGGGTTCAGGAGGAGGAGGGGTCGGAGGCGGCCCTCCTTCCATACCATAGTGTGGTGGTCCAGGATGCTGACACCGTCCTCGTTCACAGCAATCCACACCAGCGTGTTCTCCTTGGAAGACAGCTGGGCAGGCTGCAGATTGAGAAAGACCCATCAGACATGTCTGTGGCTACAGAGTGTGAACTATAATACTTTCTGAGGATGAAGGTACAGCCAGGGGTCTGCTGGGCAGTAATTTTCAACCTCATCTTGGAAAACAGCATACAGAATGAAAGGCAAGGCTGCCTATGGCAAGAGGCGTCTGGCCTTGAGCTCTAGCCAACTACTAGCCATCCCAAGGATGGAGGGGGTCACATCCTGCCACAGAACACTGGATGGAAAGCTCTGGACTGCAGAACAGAGGCCAGCCCCACTCAGTCTGTCATTTGCATGGGGAGCAGGCTGTTTTCTCCTGGCTCTGAGGAAGAGTATTCCACCCACAATTATCTCCTAGCTGAAGTGCATCTTGCCTCATCCAGTTTCCTAGGGCCTGGAAAAAAAAAACAGGAGAGCAAGAATGCACGCTTAAGGGCTTCAGGCCCAACTAGTGAGTATGTGACTACTTGGTGGAGATTTCCTGGACTTTTCACTGCCAGGCTGCAGTAGGGTAATCCAGATTTCTCCTACCCAAAAGGCTGGGGGAGAAGGAGACAGATAGATGGACATGGTCACCTTTTTTGAAGCTTTTCCTAAACTCCCAGACCAAGTGGGCCTCCATGATATGCCTTTATACTATCCCTGTACTTTTCCTTGGTTGCACTTGTGACCACTTGTGTAGCTTAGTGGTAGAGTGTTTGCCTAACATGTGCAAGGCCCTGTCTCAGTACCCAGCATTTGCACGTGTGTGTGTGTGTGTGTGTGTGTGTGTATGTGTGTGTGTGTGTGCACATGCACATACATATATACAGGTGGGGGGAGAAGAGAGAGAAAAATGAGTTTGTATATGATTAATGTGCATTCTCACCCACTAGATGAGAATCTTCATAAGGCAAGGGGTGAATCTGCTTTATTCACTTCTTATAACCTCAAACAACTAGCACTAGGTATAGTAGAAGCTCGACAACCATTTGTTGGATGAATGAGTGAATATCCATTTTCTGATCTGTAGCTTCAGTGAACAGGTCCATGATCCAGCTTAATGTCTATGATTATAATGTCTGGTCACAGGATAATGTCTATTATTATCTATAAAGTTCATGAACACCAGACGCCCGAGGAGAAAAAGTTCCAACTAAAATTACTATTGGCCTCCTGGCCTTCGTGCAGAGGTGAAATTAACTGCTGCCTGAGTAGTCTGATTCCCCTGTGTGCTATGCTAAACCAGGAGGGATGTATTTGTTTAGGTTATACATTGCTCTCGCCTTCAAACTTTTTAAAACAGGAAGCACTCTTGAGAGGGTATTATTTTAAGTTGGAATCCTTGTGTATGAATTAGTGATTTCTTTGAGGAGTAGCACTGATAAGTCATTGATAATAAAGGAAACATGAAAACCAGCAATGAATCACAGCTCTGCTCTGAACCATGAAATCTGGAGTAGCCCAGAAGCAGGTGGAGAGAAAGCGGCCCTTGGTGGCTGGCAGTGTGGAGGCGGGGCTCGGACATGCCCAGGTGGGGAGTGCAGCTCTAGCAGAAGCTTACTGAGGGCACCCGAGGGTGTGCGCTGCTCCTTCCACTGGCACTCACCTGAGCAGCGAAGAGCTTAGCACCGAAGAAGGGCCATTTCCGAGCCACGGTCAGGTAGATGCGGATGCACTCAGGAGGGGAGCAGCCTTGCAGTGCTGCCCACTTTGTGGTCAGCATATCTGCCAGGTGCCTGGTTCGGGCAGATGGAGAAAAATGGTGCCAGTGACATGCCAACGTGTCCTCATCCCAGCTCTGGGGCCCCTCCACAGCAACTCCCCACAAGACCTTGCAGCCCACCTACCTCAGTTGCTCAGGGGGTGCCCCGTGTCTATAGCGCCTTGGGTAGAACCTGTCCAGGACCTGCTGGAGGAGATGCTGAGCCTTGGCAGGGAACGTGCCCCCAGCGCCTGGCAGAATAGGCTTCTCCAAGTCCCCATATTCTACCTGCGGCAGCGGCACAAGAGGAGACCAGTCAAGAGTCTGGAGGTGGATGGGGCCAGCTGGGTGCTGTTAAAGAGGTGAACTAACCCATTATTACTTCATTATGTTATTGATGGGGTGTGAAAGGATGTGAGGAAGCTTGTGAAGAGACCCTTTATCTTAAATTTCATTGGCTAAAGAACCTCAGGATTCTGGATTTTTTTTTTTTTTGGTGGTACTAGGGATTGAACCCAGGGGCATTCTACCTCTCAGCTACACCCCCATCCCTATTTTACTTTTTATTTTGAAACAGGGTCTCACTAAGTTGTGGAAGGCCTTGGTAAGTTGCTGAGGCTGGCCGCAAACCTTTGATCTTCCTGTCTCAGCCTCCCCAGTACTGGGATTATAGGCGTGTGCCACCACACCCAGCGGGTTCTAGAATATTATAGATTGTCTACACCAACTCTCAATTTGTAGCTCAGGTAATTACCTTATCCAAAGACAGTTAATTAGTGGCAGATGGGGGGAAGCAATGTGGAAATTCTAATTTCCAATCCAAAAATACGGGCTACAGGATTGAAGATGCCACAGGTCCTAGAAAACAGCAGGGCAGAGCCAGACAGCTGGCTCGAACCCCAGCTCTGCTGGTTTCCAGCATCGTGTCCTTGACCACGTTACTTAAACTCTCTGAACTTTAACTTCCCCAAATAAGTGGGGATGAGAACTACATGGGAAAATACAGAAAAAATGCTTAGCCCAGGGCCTGCTTTAGAGCACTGTATTGGTGTTTATACTTATGAAGATCAAGTGTTATTACTTCCCCTTCCTCTCCAGCATGGCGATCAGACTTTTGCTTATAGGAACCCACAGAGGTATCCCAGATACCTCTGGCAAGACAGCCTCCTAAAGGTAATAGGAGAGTCAAAGTCTGAATGTGTGTTCTTCCTGCTTCTTTTTTTATGGGGGGGGGGTTAAGCTACATCCCCAGCCCTTTATTTTTTAATTTTGAAATAAGATCTCGCTAAATTGCTAAGGCCGGCCTTGAACATGTGCCTAATTATATTTTTAATGTTGGCTGGTTTGTAAATTTTATCCCATACATTATGGAATATATGTTATCTAAGCCTCATACTTAATACAACCCTGTGGAGGCAGGCAGGGAAATATTTTTAGTGTACAGAGAAGGAAACTAAGGCACAGACAAGTGAAGGGGCTTGGCCAAGATCTCACACTGGAAGGTGACTAGGCTTCCAATCCATAGCTGGATTCCCAGTCTGGCGTTCTGCGCTAGCCTGTCTCTGCAGTGGGGTGAGGAGCTCTGTGGTGTAAGAATCAGTTGCTCGCTGTACCAGGCCATTGGGCCACCCTCTCCTGGGCACCACAGAACCTGCAGAATCTCCCGTAATCCCAGCTATGTGGTGATTCCAACTGTGTGTGATTCCACCCGGGAGTCCCAAGATGGCATCCTGACCCTCCTCCTTCCTGAAAGGACAGAAGCTTGCCTGGGCCATCAGGGCAGCCATCTCAAGAGCCAGCTCCTTGTTGACTGGAAACCTCCCTGCCACGATCTCGCCGCTGGTTTGGGAGGCCAGCAGCAGCCGCTCTCGCTCCGTCTCGCCCTTGACTTGACTCCGGAAGTAAAGCCTACAGGGAAGAGAGGAGACGCAGCGCTCAGCTGGGGCCCAAACCACAGAGAGGCTTTCTCTGGATCTGTTTACCCTGATTTCCAAAATACCAAACCAAAATGACAAAACAACCCCTACTCTCTATATTTCTATACTTTTTGGGGGGGAAGGGGAAGGGGGTTGACTAGGGATTGAACCCAGCAGTGCTTCACCACTGAGATACATCCCCGGCCCTTTTGTGTGTGTGTTTTGCTTTTTTTTTTTTTTTTGCGGTACTAGAGATTGGACCTAGGGTCATTCTACCTCCGAGCTACACCCCCAGCCCTATTTTTTATCCTTTATTTTGAAACCTGGTCTCAAAGTTGCGGAGGGCCTAAGTAGCTGAGGCTGGCTGTGAACCCAGATCCTCTGGTCTTAGCCTCCCAAGTACTGGGATTACAAGCGTGTGCCACCACACCTGGCTTGCTTTTTGTTTTTTTGAGAGGGTCTCACTAAGTTGCCCAGGTGAGCCTCAAACTTGTGATCCTCCTGCCTCAGCCTCCCAAGTAGCTAGGATTATACATGTATACCACCACGCCCAGCTGAGAGATATTTCTTTTCTTTTTTTGTGTGTAGGGATTGAACCAAGGGCATTCTATCTCTGAACTACACCCCTAGCCCTATTTTATTTTGAAACAGAGGCTAAGTTGCTGAGTCTATCCACAAACCTATGATCCTGCTGTCTCATCCTCCCAAGTACTGGGATTATAAGTTTGTACCACCATACCTGGTTGAGATATTTATTCTTTCACCTTAAATATCTGGTGCTTATACAAAATCTTACTCTCATAAGGTAACACGCACACACGCAGTACAGGGAAGGCTGACAGAAAGCCTGAGCTGCCCATGAGTAGAGGCAGGAGCAGGGCCAGCCTGCAGGGCGTATGTGGGGCCTCTGTGCCTGCCAGGGACAGCCCATCCCCTTGGGGAGGTGATGAGCTGGCACCCAGGGCAGCCATCATGTCTTCCCCACCCTTGGGCAGCGCTCAGGACCTGTTCTTGTACATCAGCTTCACGACGCGTGTCCCACCCTCAGACTTCCCAGGGTGCAGCTCCTTCTGGGCTTGTTCCCACTTGGAGATGGCATCGCAGATCTTGAAGAGGCAGAAGAGAAAAGTCAGAAAAGCCCCTTGTGAGGGGAACAAGGCCAGCCAGGCTCAGTGGGAGTCCTCCCATCGGGGGCTGACCTGGAGCCTCTTGCTCCCAGGACGTGAGGTGCCTGCTACTCCTCACAAACAGACGGGGACGTGGGGGGCCCTGGGCATGGTGAGCTGCAAGGCGAGGAGCACTGCCCCACTGGCCTCGACAGCTGAGCGGAGGGGCCTCCCTGAGGCTGGGCGGGCCCCAGTCAACACCCACTGCTTCATATCACTGGCTCAATTTCTATTCCACTGACCGCCATTCTCCTCATCAACAAATATGCCCACAGGCCTGCCACGCTGACACAGCCTTCAGATACCTAGACATTTATAAGGGTGATATGTGGTGTAGTTTTTCCAGACAAAGATGAAAGACTAGAAGCCTCTGTCCTGCTGCCATAAAGAAAGATTCTGGAGCCAAACACACGCTCATCAAGTGCTGCGGCACATTCCACAAACACGCAACACTTGTGGCGCTAGTCCCAGACCGTAGTACAGAGCGGTCTTAAATCCCATTCACGGCCTCTCCTGCAGAGGTAGCATAGGACCTACCTCCTTAACCCTATAAGTATAGCCCAGGTCCCGGCCGTCAGGGTAGAAATGGGGTGCTGGTGCTCAATATGGTGCCCACTGGGTCTAGGCATACGACTGTGTGCCTGTGAGCAGGCAGATATAACTGGCGGTAGGCTCAGTGGAGCTTCCCTGTCCCTATCCCAAGTTGAGAAGCTGGCTGCTGAATAGTCAGGTACCCGCCCGACGGCACCAGCATCCCTGAGCCTGCAGCTGGCTGCGTGGGAGGCTGTCACCTTGACACTCCCCTGCAGGCAGTGCTCCAGGTCCCTGCCGGAGGGATCATCTGTGAAGAGGGCAAAGCCAGAGTGGGATGACTTCCTCATGCCTGTCTCCTGATTCAGCCGGTGGAGGAACTCGTCAACTGTGGAGGAGCCGTCGAAACCAACCACCTGGGGAGGAGGGAGAGGCTTTTGGACCCAGAGGCAACTTCTAGAGGCGCTCGCTGGCCTCGTGGAGAGGTCCAAGTACAGCAGGTGGCAAGGAGCAAGGGTGAATGTGAGAGGCCAAAGCAAGCTAGTTTCCACATCACACTCAGAGGGCCAGGCGTAAGGAACCTGAGCCTGTCCACTGTAAACCAGAACTGGACAGAAGCTCGGCCTCCTTCACTGTCACTCTTGGGGGCTCTATCTCATGCTATTTTCTTGGTCAGTGTCTCAGCTTCTCTGTTTATGCAATGGGTTCGAAAGGTCTACTTCCGGAGCACTAAACAGTGAAGACTTTTAAGTGAAACTTTACAGATTCAAGCTCCCTCCTCCCTCCACACTTGCACTAACCACCCCATTCCCACATCAAGTCTCAGGCCCATCCTTTTTCTGGTTTGCCTATTAAGAATCTGAAGGTCTAGCCGGGCGTGGTGGCGCACGCTTGTAATCCCAGTACTTTGGGAGGCGGAGACCGGAGGATCCGGGTTCGCGGCCAGCCTCAGCTCCCTGTCTCTCTCTCTCTCCCTGTCTCTCTCTCTCTCTCTACTTAGTGAGGCCCTCCGCAACTTCGTGACACCCGGTTTCAAAATAAAGTATAAAAAATAGGGCCAGGGGTGTAGCGCAGAGGTAGAACGCCCCTGGGTCCAATCCCCGGTACTGCAAAAAAAAAAAAAAAAAAAAAAAGAATCTGAAGGTCTAAGGAGGCTTGGCACACCCTGTCTCAGCGGTGTTCTCTGGACAGTGATGCGGGAAGATTGGGGGCAGGGAGCACCCCTGGCCTCCTCACCTGGTAGGTCCCATTGGCAAAGTGCACAGGGATGCTGAAGGGCAAAGAGTGGTGGAAGGGGTTTCGCAGCAAGATGGACACCACTTCCATGCGTGATGGCCTGGCCTCCCGCTCCCCGGTCTGCAGGGTCCGCTCCACTGCCCGCTGGCAGTAGGTGGCATACTGGCCAGTTTCATTTCTAAAAAGATAAGAGAAGGAAGAGGGGATACTGGGCACTCTGCTCATCCTGCCTCTTTGGTACTTGGGGTGCCCACCCAGAGGTAGCCAGAACCGAAACTGCAGCTGGGGCAGGTTGTGCGGAAATCCTGGGCTGGGGCGTTAATTTGTCATTCAGGACCTATCCGTGGCAGGATTATTTTCTTGCAGAAGCCAGAAGAGCACAGCAACAGAGAATGGATATTTGGGGACTAACTGGGGGGCAATGTGGTTTCACATGAGAGCCCCCACAAAATACCCAGGTACACAAGGATTGGTGTGCAAAGGAGCATAAGCATGCGCAGATCCCCAGGTGCCCATTTGTGTACCCAGTGGTGGGTGAAGTCTCCTGACCCTGAGCAATCATGGGGGGGAGGAGCGATGTGCTCTAGCTAGTCCCCCTCCTCCCTCTTAACCATGCCAGTCGGTAGTGCCGGAGCGGCAGAGGAAACGTGTTCGCTCACCTGGGATCTGCGTGACGTTGGAGCTGCTGTTTGACATACCAGAGGAAGTGGTGCTGAGGCAGGAAAAGTGGGGCGCACAGAGCCAGGAGCTGCCAGCACTGTGGGGACACAGGCGGTGTGGGGTGAGTTCTAGGCCTGCAGTGCCCCCTGCCCTCGTAGACCTGGGCTGCAGAACCTCCTGCACTCCTCTTTCCCACACCAGAGCTCCCAGCTTTCCATGGTAACCAGGATGGCTAACTTGGTCAGGCTCTGTCCAGAATGGCAGTCATGCAATCTGAATGTGCACAGACCGGGCAGCTGTCCTGAGGTAGCTTGGAGCATAGAGGCTGCCTGCTGGCTTGGCTTGGAGCACACTGCCCAGTCCCTTCCACCTTCCCACCTCCTGGACAGCCCTTGCCAATGGTTCTGTTCAGCGGTTCCATCCCCAGGGGATGCCCACCTGCATGAGGGAGTACTTCTGAGGCGGGCGGCAGCTGGTCTGCTTCATGAGCTGGCAGTAGATCTCGCTCTGCAGCTCGGGGTGAACCAGGCAGACCTGCAGCGCTGTCTGGGCCAGGGACACATGGTAGTCTACCGAGGCGGCCTCCACAGGCACGTTGATGAAGAGCTGGCAGGACTGGGAGGAGAGCGACAGTGGGCACCGGCCGGCATGGCCACTCGATTATTGTCCTGACAGTGCAATGGCGTCTCTGACCCCAAGGGACAGCCCCTTCTAGGAGAGAGGGAGCACTGTTGCTGTTTGTGAGCATCTATGCCGGCTGAAAGGGGCTACTCCGAGAGAGAATCCTTCTTCTTTTCCTTTTGCAGTACTGGAATTGAACCCAGGGGTGTTTTATCACTGAACTACATCCAGAGACCCAGACCTTATTTTTGTGTGTGTGTGTGTGTGTGTGTGTGTGTGTGTATGTGTGTGTGAGACAGGGGATTGAACCCAGGAGCATTCTACCTCTGAGCCACACTCCCAGTCCCATTTTTTAATTTTGAAACAGGGTCTTACTAAATTGCTGAGGAGGACTTCGAACCTGTAATCCTCCTGTCTCAGCCTCCCAAGTACTGGGATTACAGGCATGCACCACTATGCTCAGCTCAGACCTAAGTTTCCCAGACTGGCCTTAAACTTGTAATCCTCCTGCCTCAGCCTCTGGAGTAGCTGGAATTACAGGTGTGCAGCACTGCGCAAGGCTGAATCTTTCCTTCTTTAAATGATTCCATTATATAAGCAAGACATAAGCTTGCCTACACAAGCCATTCATCTTTAAGTAACAGGAAATTATTCAGATGAGCACAAAGAACATTATAAATAGGTCAGAATCTCTGAGGTCCAGAAGTGATCTAAACCTGGCCTTTCCTGCTGTTAACTACAGGAGGAGGGCGGCTCAAGGGACAGTTTTCACTGGCACTTCCCAAAGTCCCAGAGCCCCCTCCCTGCCTGCAGAAGGTTTACATTCTGGTTATAAAGGAAGCCAAGGGGACCCTGTGGTATTTTTTTCCCTTCCTCTCTGGATCCCGCCGTGGGCTACCCCCTAACTGCATGGGTCTCCTACACCTGTGTTTCACGGTAGTGGGCTCGGACTGTTCCAGGCATAGCCTGAACATGTGGGGTGCACACCCATGGTTGGTGGGTCTGGGCTAGGTGCTCACGTTACCTTGAAGAGCTTGAGGGCCTCGGTCTGCAGGGCTTCGGAGGGCAGGGTGGTGAGGGAGGTGTACAGCCCATCTTTGCTATAGCAGAGCATGGGGTGCCTCCAGAGGGGGGAGTCTGTCCAAAGCACAGCACCAGAGAGCAACAGCAGTTACCAAGGCGGAGGGAACCCACCTCCCACCCACCCGGCCCCAACAGGTTCGTGGAGAAGACAATGGTTTAACTCTCTGAGAAACATGGATTGTGGTGGGTTTCACACCCACAGACTGCAGGGAACGCAGGGGTGCATGGCAATGTGCACACTTACAAGTGTGGCTGTACAGGGAGGCAGCCACCGCTTTGCTGTGGAGCCACAACAGGGGTGAGTGAGCAAGGCTGTGGGTGTATCTGAGTGCAAGCATATGCATGCAGAGGAGGCCTCTCCCCTATGGGTCAGGTCTGGCTGGAGGAGCATATGTATCAGGCTGAACAGACAAGCCTCGGAACAGTAGTAAAGGGGTGTGCGTGGTGTGTGCCATTGGTTACTTCCCAAGGGCCCTGAGAATCAGAAGCAAGATAAAAACCCCCAAACAGCCCAGGCTTAAGCCAGCCTGATCCAAATTTAGGCTTCAATTATTGATTAACAAATTTTAACTATAGATTAACCAGCTACCTTCTTTCCTCAGTCCCCTGCTCAGCCAGCAAAAGCTACAGATTGAACAGAGTAAAACATTTACCCAGATCACTGGAAAGTCTGCTTCCCAGAAAAACTCCCCCAGGTCGAGTGGTCACCTCAGTATCTGGGCCAGAGCCAGGGGGTCCTGGAAAGTACCCTCTGTGGCTTAGATCCTTTAACACAGCTCCACGGCACCATGGTGCTTGCTTTGGGTTCTTGACCAATGAGCACCCAGCCACCACCCTCTGACCACGCACTAAAAGCCACCCCTGCCTTACCTGGGTCTCCCTCACCATCCATCAGTTTCCCAATGAGCTGCTCGTAGGCAGTGCCCACCTTGGCACCACTGCCACCCGCAGCCACTGTGAGGTGGTAAAGCCACGTGTCCTGGAAGAGGGTAGAAAGCCATCGATGCAGATGGGGCGGGAGAGTGGAGGCAAGAGCGCCAAGGAGGGTTCCCACGGTGGGGGTCAGCTACTTTGGCTGGAGTCAAGGCCAGAGGTCTCTAAGGGGAAAGACTCAGGACAGGTGAACATGGACCCACTTCCAAGTTCTATCTCGGGGCCCCAGTGCACATGCTGGTCACTGGGAATGAATTCAGTGGGAAAGAATATTAATTGCCAAAGTGCCCAAGATGGAAATAAATTTGAATTTGGGGAAACTCAAGGAAAAGAGGGAAGGGAAGACCAGAACGACAGGTCTGACTTGGCCTCGGAGGCCCAGTCCGTCTCTTACTTTTTCATGCTTGGTGCCGATGAGGAGGTAGGTAGGGCTGTGCTCCGGGGGGTGGATCACCAGGGTGCAGTGGGAGGAAAGCAACCGCCGGGTTCCTCCGGCCTCATAGTCCTCATCTGAGTCACAGGATCGATCCACTTCCTCTATGCGTGCGTCCCGCACCGGCAGCCGGCCCAGGGGTCGCTATGGACATGAGCCTTCCATGAATGGTGAATAGGAGAGCTGGGGGGTGGGGGTGTCTCCTCTGTCTAACGCTTAGGCTCAGGAGGGCTGGGAGTCACGGATGTGGACACACAGCGGGTGCGGAGGTGAGGCTGCAGCACTGTAGTCAGCCTGGGAGCAGAATGAGCCTGGCTTAGGCCAGGCACACTGGCCACATGCGTTGGAGCACCCAGCTACCCGGCTTTTGTACTAGTGGGGTTTGGTTGGGTGGAAGGTCAAGCTGGGGACTGCCATCAGGCCACGGAGCCACAGTAATGTGGCTTGGGGGATGCGAGGAGTACCTTGTCCTCGTTGCTGCGGTAGTAGTAGAAGGTTTTTCCAACAAGAGCACACCAGACCAGCTTGGAGTGGCCATGCTTCACCTGGAGGACAGAAGCGAGCTAGCATTACTGGAACCAGGAGGGCCCAGAAATAAATGCAGCGCTGGCACAGGGAAGCCACAGGGAGAGTGGAGAGGTCCTCAGTGGAGATGCCACTCAGACTCCCTACTAATGGAACCCCTTTCACAGCAAAGGAAAGGTGTCCTGGTGTGTACAATGTGACACCCCAGCCAGCCCTGAGCTGTCAGCGAACTACGACCTGCCATTAAGAGATTCACCAGGACAATCGGATATCTCTCCAGGAATGTGAACATGTAAGAACTTGCTAGTTGGCAGAGGCCAGCGTTGCCAGGATACTGCAGGGCAGGTAAGGGCCGTGGCAGGCTTAAGTCCACGGGTGACTACAAATCACAAGGGAATAGAAACTGCACCGGCAGAGGAAGATGGATACACAGTCTGAAGGGGGAAGCGCAGGCAGAAAGAGCGAGTCCGTGAGCACGGAGCGCGCCGAGCACAGGTTGCTTTGGTTCCTGACAGCGTTCCGGTCTTGTTCATGTGCTTTCTTGTTAAGTTTCCTTTTCTTGGGGTTAGTAAATGCTTCTCTGCTCCTTGCAACCAGAAGAGCCCTAACTAAAATGTCTTTAGGGGAGGCTTGGACACTGTGTCTTTGGATGGCTGGCCACACCCACCTTCCCCGGGTCTCTTCTTCCCACTGTTAATCCTGAGGTGTGGTGGGTACAACGTGGGGACAGGGCCTAATGAACTCAAGTGGGTGAAAACATTCCTTTCCTTCCTGTCTTGAGAACAGTTGTTCTAACACCCCTGATCTTTCTTTCCAAGGAATCCCCGCCATCACCTTGTGTGATTAGACCGTGTCTGAGGCCAATCAGTTAATCACTGTCAGAAGTTCCTGGAGACAGGAACGGTGGGTAAGGAGGGAGCCCGCCACCCTCAGCACTCCTGCTCCTGGCTCCCCCGTACCTTGGTCAGCCAGCCCTTCACGGTGGGCTTGGCGCCACCCTGAGGCAGGGCTAGCGGCCCAGTGGCCTGCACCTTCAGCAAGCTCTGCAGGACCCGGATCCACTCCTCCAGCAGGCTGGGCGAATCCGCTGTCAGGTAGTAGGTTTTCTTCTCAGAGATCAGCTGCAGAGGGCAAGGGCGAGGTGGCATGAATCCCGGAACTCACTGCTCCTTTCTGATTTCTCCCCTATCGCTGCCTCCCTTCCTCTCCTCCTCAGCTTTTCCTCTGTCTTTCCTCCCTTTGCTCCATCTCATACTCACAAGCTGGCATCACATCCTCAGCTCGATGTGAAGTCTTTCATTCATGTTTATTTTGCCCCATTTTTGTCTCAAACATAGTCAAATCCAAACCCAGCACCTCATCTGCCCACAATACCAGCCTCTAGGAGGAGGAGGGGGCTCACCTGGAAGGTCTGTGCACCCTCCCCTCGAATGATCTGGCAATGGGAGTTGAGATCCACTTGGCCTTGAGGTTTCCGGATGACATCGCTCTGTGAGGAATGGAGAGGAGAGCATTTGGAGTGTGGAGGCTTCCGGGAGCATCACTTATCCTCGAATCTCACTCAGGTCACAGGCAAAGTGGAAAGCGATTCCCAAGCTTTCCCGGCCATGGTATGATGGCTAACTTGTTCTAGGTTCTGGTTCTATCTAAATGGAGCTATAATTAGGAACAAGGGTCCTTCAAACTCAGGTCTCAAAAAGGATAGAGTGAGCTTTTAAAACTGGGTTAGAAGCCACCAGGTTATTGCTGAACTATAAAGCCTTTAAATTCTTTCTACTAAGCTGGGCGTACAGGTGCACACAGGTACTGGGCAGCATAGTGAGACCCCATCTCAAAAGGAAAAAAACTGTTTCTATTATATGCTTATAGCAAGTATAACAAATATACTTTGTCATGTATATACTATTACTGTCCTTTCCAATGTCACCACAGATATCACTAATCACAGATATCATGGATCCTTCTCATAGAATGCAGACTCAGAGCCGGGCGTGGTGGCGCATGCTTGTAATCCCAGTACTTGGGAGGCAGAGACCAGAGGATCCGGGTTCGTGGCCAGCCTCAGCTACTTAGTGAGGCCCGCTGCAACTTAGTGAGACCCGGTTTCAAAATAAAAGATAAAAAATAGGGCTCTGAGGTAGAATGCCCCTGGGTTCAATCCCCAGTACCGTGCAAAAAAAAAAAAAAAAAAAAAAGAATGCAGACCCAGACTCCTTAACATGGAGTTGGAGACAGCCCCTAGCCCACAACTAGGGTTGCACCAGAGACAAGGCCTAGTTGCTCTCTTTAAAATAATAAAATTGGATCTCCTGGTAGGTCCTGGCAAACTAGTTCCCAACATTAAGGGTCCTCACTTTCAGGCAGTGAAGAAGGGGGTGCAGGAGGAGGCAATGGGCTTGTCTGTCGGAATAACGTGGTCGGGGTGAGAGCAGCCGAGGAACAGCTCTTACACAGGGCCTGGCATAAGAACTCAGCTTCTGAAGGAAGAATTGCCAGGCAGACTGGCCTACAGCTGCCTTGACTGTCTTGTGCCTTATTTCACTGTGAGAACCTGTGACCAGACTCAGGGACTCTTGTGTGGCTCAGAGGCTGGGGCGACGTCAGGCTGCCCCTCGCGGCCTGCCAGAACCTTTGCTCTCTGGCCTTGGGCCCCACTGCCCCTCCGATGCCTTCTTGCAGGGTTCTGGGTCTGGAGTTGGGTCCTCCTGACTACAGTCCTGGGGAGAGGTCTCACCGGGGACTTGTAGTACAGAATCTGTCCCTGTCTCAGGACAAACCAGCGTCTCTTCCACGTCTTCACCCGGGTCCCCATTTTCAGCAGGTAGCCCGACTTCTCCAGTGACTCCTGAGGGGCGAAAGGGCAGGGGGGAAGAGGGAGACAGAAAGGGAACTCACTCGGGGCTCCCAGACATCACATAGGCAAAAACAGTCCAGCTGGGTCACTGCTTTGCTATCAATTTTTTAAAAAGTATTGGGCACCTGTTACATGTATTTATTTTCTGGGTACTGCACCCTGCTGAGGGGTGAGAGAGGACTAAGTGAAGTGGGTGATCCTGCTGTGTAAGACAACACCTGGCCCAGCAGGAGAAGGTGGCAGAGCAGGGGCTGTGAGTGGGACAGGCTGGCAGGGAGGGCTCCAGGAAACACCCGGACCTGAACCGGACTTTGAAGGACAGGGAGCTTCTCTGTCACAGACAAGCTGAGAGGAAGAAGGCCAGTCCAGGCAGCATGGTGGGAGAGGGCAGCAGGCCGGGGGACAGTGGCAGAGGCCAGGGGACAGTGACACAGGCCGGGAGACAGTAACATAGGCCGGGTGGAGGGTTTGTGGAGTGCGGCAGAGGCAGGGCAGTGGCTGGGGAAATAGATCTGGATTCATTGCTGCCCTGGCATTTAGTGCAAGTGTCTGAGTCTCAAGCTTCTTGTCCTTAAAATGGGGCAATGATCCCAAGAGGACCGTGAGGACCAGCGAGAGGTAGATGGCAGGAAGAGTACTGAGGACAGCGCCTGGCACGCTGCAAAGATCAGCTGTGACAAGCTCGTGCTGGCCAGCATCTGAGGGTCAGTGTGGAGATACAGCAAGGTGGTAGATGTGACGCCTCGCAGGGTGCCAAGGAGCTCACTGGCTCCCTCTTCCCTTTCTCATGGGGTCTGTGTGTGTCCGCCTCCATCACTGGACACCCCTGGCCCACTCTCCAGGGCCGCCTCCCTCCCTACACTGACCCGGACCCCTCACGCCCCCCTGTCTGTGTCGGTGCTGACAGGCAGCCTCTGCTGCAAGGATCTCCCGCCCGTGCCCCTGCTCACCCCGCCAAGGCCCAGCCCGTCGGTGGAGTAGGACGAGGTGCGCTGGAGCTTGTGCTCAGGCTCTGAGTAGTCACTGTCCAACGAGCAGGCGTCAGGGGGAATGGCGTAGTCACCCTCGGAGCTCAGTGAGGACATGGAGACCCCTGGCCACAGGAGGAGGAAAAGAGGCCTGGGTCCCACACCTCACCTGATTCACAGGACCCAGGACCTGCAGGGCCTTCCTCACCTGCCCAGCACCCGAGTCAGGGGCTGAGGACACAACTGCTGGGGACCCCAGGTGCAGATCAAGCAGGGGCCCCCAAGTACACATGCCGTGGGAAGAGGTAGAGGCAACCTCCCGCTCTCCTCTATACCTCTCTTGATGGCGCGGGGACTGCCTAGGCCGCTCGTCTTCCTACACTCAGAACAGGGGACTGACAACCGGAAGCTCGCCTGAGAGCTGCAGTCATCGTCGGAGCCAGAGGAGTCCTCCACGAAGGGCACGCTGCTGATCTGTGTGGCTCTCTGCAAGACAGGCCCCTCCCCCCTGTAGCCCAGGCTACAAAACCAGGCCCTCCCACCAACAGCTTGGACTTGGGCTCTAGTGCCCAGGATGTGGCCACACAGCCTGTATGGGGCAGCACGGAGCCATCACCCAGCTGGGCACCTGACAGATAACTGTGTGTTATAATTAAAATTATAATAAAGTAAAATGACATGTGGTGGGTTGAGCTCAGTGACCAGGGTCATGTGTGCAGGCACCTGGCCCTTGACCCCATCCCAGTCACCACATGTGGAGACCGGGGACCTCTCCTCTGGGGACGTCCCCTCTCTGCACAGTAGTTTCTTACCCCTTTCAGTGCCGTGTAGACAGGCACGGTGACATTCTTGTAGACAAGGCCAGAGAAAGATGCAGGCGATGCAAGGGCAGGAGGGCTTGAAGCTGGGGGAGAGGGATGGGGTGACTGAGGTGGCACGGCCCAGCCAGGCAGAGAACTGGGCAGACCAGGAGGGCCAAGGCCTTCTCATCTTCTCTCCCTCCTTCCGTTCCCGTTGACTTGATTTGGGGACTGTGCTCCCCATACGGTGGAGGATCCACCACAGTGGAATCTAAGTCTTGCCTTTTAATCATTTTCTCCTCCACGAAGCTTGCACTGTGTCCCACTCTTGCCTATGTGAGTTACAAATCATGGGGCTCCCATCGCTGTGGGGATGCCGTGGCTGGCCAGTGCCTCATCAGGGCACATGGGGCTGGGGACCCCTCAAAGGTCCCGCCAGCTCTGTGGCTGGTTGTCAGACTGATGGCGTCTCCTAGTTAGCACCGATGAACTGAACCTCCTCCTCTCCCTTCCTCACAGCCCCAGCTGTGGGATTTTACCTGCACTGCAAGGCTGGGGAGGGGAGCGGGTGCCAGGCCACCCCACCCCTGGGTGTGGCTCAGTCTCCTCCCCAGTAGCCTACCCACCCATCGCCCATCCTCCAGCGGCGAGGACTCACCACAGCAGGTGGCGTTACTTCGAGGAGTCACATCTGACAGCTGCATGCCCGATGTGGCCACCGCGTAGATCCTGCTCTCCTGCAATGAGAGGAGCCAGGAGGTCAGGGCCCAGGACCATGCCCACCCTGGTGAGTGGAGGGAAATCACAGCTTTGGAGGCAGACAGACCTGGGTCCACACCTGGGGCGGGTCAGTTACAGGCTGAGGAATCTCAGGCAAGTTTCTTCATTTCTGAGCCTCGTTTCCCTCAGCTCTATAATGGAAGGAGCCTGCTGTGCAATCAAATGCAATGACTAGTGTGTGTGTGGGTGGGGGGGGGTACTGGGGATAGAACCCAGGGCCTCAACATGCTAGGCACACAATGTACCACTGAACTACATCCCTCACACAAAATAAGCATTTAACTCCCAGGATATAATCCATGCCCAAGGGAGGTTCAAGAGGAGAGCGGGTCAATGAGCTGTTTCTCAGAAACTCACACATTTTAGAGACCCAGGGGTCTTAGGATCTCACCCCCAGAAGTCGGGGGTGTTGATAATGAGGGAGTCAGAGCCACATGGGGAGGGTGTGCTCTGTAAGCCAGCCATATGGAGCCTAGGACACACTGTCTTCCCACAGTAATGATGTTAAGTCACGGTTGGGCTTCTGGGTCAACCTACAAAGCCTATTTAGCCCAACAGGATTCCAAAACCCCAATGCAAAAGACACCTGCAGAGACTGTGGGCCCTGAGGGTGCCCCAGTCTGAACCAGGCCCGGAGGGATCTTTGCTCCCAATAGCCACAGGGTCCCCACCCCACCCCAGGCTGTTCCAGATCTGTTTGCTCCACTTGCCCTCCAGGGAAAACAAAGGCTCAGGTGACGGTGAGTCACAGGGGCTGTCCAGGAAGGTCAGCTGGTCTTGGGAGGAGTGCAGGCCTGGCCCGCAGAGGCGGCTGGGGGCCAGCCAGGGCAGGGGACAAGGCCAGAACTGGGGTGTGGCTCTAGAGGAGGGCAGTGGCCCTGGGTCAAGGCGGGCGAGCTGGCAATGTGGGATGAGACACTGAGGTCACTGGCGCCATGGTGACATAAGAGGTGGGGGCAGCGGGGCCGGGCAGATGCTACGGGCGCAAGTGGTAATACTAGACAGAAAAGCTTCTTTCTGCCTGTAGTAGTCATGGAATTAAACCAAGGCCAGGCCTCTCGCTTCACAAAGAAAATGGAAGTCAAGCCGGGCATGGTGGTGCACGCTTGTAATCCCAGTAATTGGGAGGCAGAGACAGGAAGATCACAGGTTTGCGGCCAGCCTCAGCTACTTAGTGAGGTCCTCCACAACTTAGTGAGACCCTGTTTCAAAATAAGAAGTAAAATCGGGCTGGGGGTGTAGCTTGGAGGTAGAATGCCCCTGGGTTCAACCCCCAGCACCAAAAAAAAAAGAAAAAGAAAGAAAGAAAATGGAAGTCAGGCTTGAGGGACTGAGGTTAAAAAGAAGATAGTACTGTGTGATAAAAGGGTTTCTAGTTCCTACCTCATGAGGTCATCTTAAGGATTAAGAGAAAAAAGACTCTACAAACTCCAGAGGCGAGGAAGTGTATCTACTCCTGGGACTGAGAATGTGCTTCTCTGAGTTCCCAGGCTGCGTGTCTTGCCCATCGGTTCTGCCTCAGAGAGCGGCCGGACTCCTGGGCCCACATGGACAGGAGTGACCATGCCTTAGGAATGAGCTCAGGAATGAGCTACAGAGAAGAGACAGATTGTCCTTAGACTTCACTGGCTGATTCCTTGGGTCCCCTGGACCCAGCTGAGCGAGGGAGGAGGGCCTGTAGAAAGACCTGCTGCCACCCTTAAAACTTTCACCCAGAGCAAGGCCGTGTTCATGAGGCAAAGTGGTCCAAAGCATTTTATTGCTTTGATTTGTTTGTTTGTTTTGTGAGTCGGTGTCTCCCTACATAGTCCAGGCTGGCGGGGCGTGGTGGCACACCCTTGTAATCCCAGTACTTGGGAGGCTGAGACAGGAGGATCCAGGTTCACGGCCAGCCTCAGCTACTTAGTGAGGCCCTCTGAAACTTAGTGAGACCCTGTTTCAAAATAAAGAATAAAAAATAGGGCTGGGGGTGTAGCTTGGAGATAGAATGTCCCTGAGTCCAATTCCCAGTACCACACAAAAAAAAAAAAATAGTCCAGGCTGGCCCTGAACTCCTGGGCTCAAGTGATCCTCCTGCCTCAGCCTCCGAGTGCTGGGACTACAGGTGTGCAGGCCACTGTGACCCGCTAAGGCATTTTATATATTTATCTCCTCCTTTTTTCTCTCTCTCACCCCTTTCCACTCTCCTACTTTCTCTAACACACATCTATATCACATACCATGTACAGGCAGACACAAGAGCCACTCTTGGCCACCGCGGTGGGCGGCTGTACATTGGCAGAACGGTGGACGTGAGCAGCCCTTTTCTGGGGTAACACCTGCCGAGCTCTCCTGCCACATTCCTGTCATCCACACTCCCTCACCCCCCACCTCCGCTTTAGGGCTCCAGACCAAGATGGCGATGAACAAGAGCAGCCATAACCTGAAGTACAGCCAGCGTGGGGGTGCTGCAAGCTCCCACCTCCTCCCCCTCCTTCCAGCCCTGCTCCCGCTCAGCGGCATCTCCGCTTTGCAGGTGCCCTCGGAGCCACCAGCAGCTGGTCAGCAGTCACTGGCAAGGGATGGCTGACAAGCCTGGGCAGGTGCCGCCTGGGAAAGTGCTGCTGAAATTAGGGTCTCCTGAGCAGGCGTGTGGGGAGGCGACCCTGCCCCAGAGTGCCCCAATCTCTCTGCTGCAGAGCTGACATTCAGCTGTCCCCACACAGCAGCATCTGGTCTGACCACGCATAAGACCCTGACATCTGCCCTGGCCACGTCCCCACATGTCCACGCTGGAGTACTGGGCGTCAGAGGCAGCTGGACCTCAGCAGACGCCCGACGCCCTCATTGTCTACCCCAGGGCCTCAGGTGAGTAGTTAAAATGGTGGGAACAGCAGTTGCCTATTCTGTCAAGGTGAGAAACAGCACCCAATTCCTTGTACAGGTGAGGATCCTTCCCACCTGCCAGGCTCTGTGCTGAGTCCTTCAAATTCCTCCTGTCATTCTCACCACTGACCCATGAGAGGTTATTAACGTCTCACCCAGCCCCATTTTTATTTTAACTTTTTGTGTGTGTGTGTGGTGCTGGGGATTAACCCATGGGTATTCTACCTCTGAGCTATACCCCCAGACTGATTTTATTTTTATTTCATTTTTTTCTTTTTTTTTTTTTGCGGTACCGGGGATTGAACCCAGGGGCGTTCTACCTCTGAGCTACGCCCCCAGCTCTATTTTTTATTCTTTATTTGGAAACAGGGTCTCACTAAGTTGCGGAGGGCCTCACTAAGTAGCTGAGGCTGGCCGTGAACCTGGATCCTCTGGTCTCAGCCTCCCAAGTACTGGGATTACAAGCTTGCGCCACCACACCCAGCTTTATTTTTATTTGGAAACAGGATCTCACTAACTTGCTGAGAGACTCACTAGGTTGCTGAGGCTGGCTTCGAACCTGCAATCCTCCAGTCTCAGGCTCCCAAGTACTGGGATTATAGGTGTGCACCAGCACACCCGGCTTTATTTTAACTTTCTTTCAAAGAGAATGTCAGACACAAAAGCAGAAAGGACAGTAGAAAGAATGATGTCATGTACCCCTCACCCAGCCTAATCGTGTACTAATGTATGGCCAGTGTTATTTCATCTGTACCACCCCAACCCCAGATCAATGATTCTGAACCAATTTCGCCAAACATCATGTCATCTTATCCAAAGTTACAAGTAAGGAAGCTAAGGCTCAGAAATAAAAATAGCTACCTGGGGGTAGTGGTGCATGCCTATAATTTCAGCTGCTTAGGAGGCTGAGGCAGGAAGATCACAAGTTTGAGGCTAGCCTGGGCAGCTTAGCAAGACCTTACCTCAAAATAAAAAATAATAAGGAGCCGGGCATGGTGGCGCAGGCCTGTAATCCTAGTATGTGAGAGGCTGAGACAGGACGCTTACAGGTTCAAGGCTAGCCTCAGCAACTTAGTGAGTCCCTCAGCAACTTAGTGAGACCCTGTTTCAAAATCAAAGAATAAAACAGGGCTGGGAGTGTAGCTCAGAGGCAGAATGCCTTGGGTTCAATCCCCAGTACCACAATAAATAAATAAATAAATTTAATTAATTAATTAATTAAAAAGGGCTGGGGATGTGGCTCAGTGGTAGAGATCTTGTCTAGTATGTGTGAGGCCCTTGGTTTGATCCCTAATGTGACAAAAAGAAAGAGAGGGAAAAAAAGAAATAAAAAAGCCATAGTACTTGCAAGTACTTACTAGATAACAACATGCTTAATCCTCACAACGGCTCTATAAAGTAGTCACTACTATTACCTTTTTACAGACAGGGATACTGAGGCACAGAGGTTTAGTAAGTTGCCCAGGGTCACATAATCAGCATTTTAACCCTAGTGGCTTGATCCTGGGACCTGTGCTCTTAACTCCACATATACCACTTCAAAATGTCACAAAAATGAGAAGAAAAAAATGTGCACAAAGCACCCCGAATCAGCATGTGGCACTTGCTGAATGCCCTGGAAATGACCGTCAGCCACCCTCCGCATCCTTTCAGATTCCGGGTCTGCCCTTCCTTCCTGGGTGGGCTGGTAGTGAGGATGCCAGCCTCATCTCATGCTCAGTGCGTGGATGCTCTCAATGAACAGTGTGCCCGGCATTGGCTCCGTCCCTCTGCGCAGCCCCAAGGTTGCCTCTTACCCAGGATGGAAACCGGTGCAGGGGCGGAGTGGGCGGTTTGTTCCCCAGCTCCACTTCTTCCAGCTCAGCCCCAGGGGCCTTCAGGCTCTCTCCTTTCTCCTTCCGTGCTGGAGGGAGCTCCTCCATCTCCATCTTCTCGGGTTCTTCCCGGAGCTCAGCCTGTTCCTCCGGCTTGGAAGGGCCAGCGGGGTGGAGGGTTGACAGGGCCCCGATCTCAATGCTCGTCACGTGGTCCAAGTGCCCAGGGCCTACCTGGGGCTGGCTGTGGTGCCTTTTGACCACCTGGATGCTGTCCCTGGGGATGCTGGGCGCCCGCGCCTTCGGGAGGGTCAGGCTGTTACCTGGGCCACCTTGCCTGGCAGAGGTCTTGGTCCCAGGGAGCATCCCTCCCTGAGCAGTGACCAGGTCCTCCCCCCAGGAGGCTGAACTGCATCTGGGGAGGCCAGGCTTGCCTGCTCTTCCCACGTGAGGTAGAAGGGCCTTGGCCTTGGCTATTTCCCTGGGATGGACCATGCTGGAGCTAGAATCCATGGAGCTTCTGGGTTCAGACACAGAGCCCTGGATCTGCAGGGCACCTGGAGAAGGTGCAGGCACAGCCACCTTCACACCCTGGGCCTGGAGACTACTGTCTTGCCCCACAGGCTGGGCTCCTGGCACTGAAGGAACAGAGTCCTGCTCTAGGGTTCCCTGGGGGGCCGCCAGCAGCTTCCCTGAAGGTGCCATCCGAAGAGCTGTGGTTGGGGCAAAAACAGGCATATTGAGAGCTCGCTCAATTCAATTCAGCCCCACGCTCTGCCACTGTGCGCACATACGCACACAACCCCTAGCCTGCCTACCTTCTAGTGCATCTTGAAGGGCTCCCACCTGCTCCACCAGGTGCTGATTATAGCTTTTGAGGTGCTGATTCTCCATCTCAAGCTGGACAAAAAGAAAATGAAGATTTAGGGGGCTGGGGATACAGTACAGTGGTAAAGTGCATGCTTAGGATGCTCAAGGCCCTGGGTTCAATCCCCAGCATGGAAGGGAGGGAGGGAGGGAGGGAGGGAAGAAGGAAAGATGGAAGGAAGGAAGGAAGGAAGGAAGGAAGGAGAAAGAGGGAAAAAGGGAGATTTAGAATACTCAGCCTCTACAGGTTCAGACATATTAATCAAAATAAGATTAAAAGCCCAAATATTTGAAAAAGAGCACTTGGTGTTCCACCAATCCAGTGCTGACCCTCCCGGGGAGCCCTGACCTCCTCTTCCCTCTGTGCCAACTGGTTTGGGTTGGGAAAGAATTCCACTGACAAGCTCTATACTTTCTTTTATAATTTTTTTGGTGCCACGACTTAGAGCCCTTGTTATTTTCAACCTTTTTTTTTTTTTGTGGTACTAGGGGCATTCTACCTAAAAGCTATACCCCAGTCCTTTTTATTTTTTGTTTGGAAACAAGGTCTTGCTAGGTTGCTGAGAGTCTCACTATGTTGCTAAGGCTGTCCTTGAACCTGCGATCCTCCTGTCTCAGCCTCCCAAGTACTGGGATTACAGGTGTGGGCTACCACGCCCAGCTTATTTTCAACCTTTTTAAAACTGTGAAATATAACATATATACAGAAGACTTCATCCCACATCAAGGGACAGCTTATCAAATGATTCTGAAATTCATATTCTTGTGACTGCCATCCAGGTTAAAAACGGAGGCGAGCAAGCACTCCAGACAACTCCTTGACTCGCCTTTCACAATCATACGTCCCTCTCTCCCCACTAAAGGAGACCATTCTCCTGAGTTTACCAGAGTCACTTCCTTGCTTCTGGGGTTTACCATGTCGGCATGCATCCCTACACAGTGACTCAGTTGTACCCATTTGGGACTTCAGAAAAATGGAATTGTGGAGCAGGTACTTTGTGTATCTAGCTTGTTCTGCTCGACACGGCATCTATGAGATCCATCCTCATGGTGGTTGCGTTTTCTTTTAAATTACATCCGGAACACTGAACATCTTTTAGAAAGGGCCAGGCGGGGCGGTGGGAAAATGGAGGTAAGCCGGGCATCGGTTCTGTCCCCAAGAACTTGCAGTCTAGCAATGCCCTGAGATGTGCAACTAAAGAAAGGGAAGGGAGGCAAAATGAGCAAGTGCCCTCCTGCAGGAGTGACCGTGAGTCTCAGGAGGGCAAAGGAGGAAGAGCACGGCTGTCCTCTTCCAAATGGAAAGTCCCTTTCTCTTTGTTTAGAAAGAGGATGCTTTTTGTTTGTTTTCTAGCAGCACTATACCTTCTAGTCCTGAGTTTCCCAAATACAGCTGTATTAAATGATAAACTAAAAAAAAAATACAGCATAGATAGAAGGGAAAAAGGAGGTTGCCAGGGGCTGGGGGCGGAGAGAATAGGGAGTCAGTGTTTGTGGGCACAGTTTCTGTTTGGGGTGATGAGAGGTCTTGGAAATAGATGGTGATGTCCACAAAACATTGTACATGTACTTAATGCCACTGATCTGTACATGTAAAATTAGTTAAAACAGTAAATTTTACCACAATTTTTAAATTTACTTTTTTACCACAATTTTTTTTCCAAAAGTAAAAAAGAATAGAGAGGCAGAAGAGAAAGGAGAGAGAGTGGGGGGTGGTCTGAGTGTGCTCCTTAGAAGGGAACTGAGGGGACTTTTCAGGAACGAGACTCTTTCCTTCTCCCCAAACTTAAACCCCACACAAAGCTGGCTAGAGCGCCAGCAAAACCCACCAGACAGAAGGAAAGGCAGATGAAGCCAGGCGCCAGTGTTTAAACTGAATGCGGGACGAAGGGTCAACGAAATGTAGGCCAGGCAAGTGAACAGGGGGAGGCCAGAGACTCAGGACATACAGGCGACGCGGCACACTCCCAGGCCAGCCCCCGGCCCCCCGATGAATTTCTGACTCACCTCTGCCAACTTCAGTGTCACCCACTCCTTGATCTTTGCAGCCTTTTCTTGAACAATTTTTGCTTCCTCAGCTCTCATCTGCTTCTGCAAGAAAGAGAGCACCTTTGGTCAATCACTGCACCGCCAGCCCACCTCCGAGTGAAGAGCTGGAGGTGGGAAGCCTGGGGGAGAAGCATCAAGTGACTGGATGGGGAGGCCCAGTGAAGAAAGTAATTCAGCTAGGATTTTGTTTGTGTGTGTGTGTGTGTGTGTGTGTGTGTGTGTGCGTGGTACTGGGGATTGAACCCAGAGGCATTCTACCTTCGAGCTACACCCCCAGCCCAATTTTATTTCTTATTTGGAAACAGGGTCTCGCTAGGTTGATGAGAGTCTTACTACTTGTTGAGGCTGTCTTTGAACCTGCGATCCTCCTGTCTTAGTATCCCAAGTACTAGGATTACAAGTGTGTGCCACCACGCCTGGCTAGCTATGATTTTAAAAATATTTTTGCTGAAGCCAGGTGTGGTGGCGCACGCTTGTAATCCCAGTACTTTGGGAGGCGGAGACCGGAGGATCCGGGTTCGCAGCCAACCTCAGCGCGCATGCACGCGCGCGCAATTGATTGATCAATCGATCTCTCTCTCTCTCTCTCTCCTCTCTCTCTCTCTCTCTCTCTCCTCTCTCTCTCTCTCTCTCTCTCCTCTCTCTCTCTCTCTCTCTCTCCCTGTCTCTCTCTCTCTTTCTCTCTCTACCTAGTGAGGCCCTCCGCAACTTCGTGAGACCCGGTTTCAAAAATAAAGCATAAAAAAAATAGGGCCGGGGGTGTAGCGCAGAGGTAGAATGCCCCTGCGTTCAATCCCCGGTACCGCCAAAAAAAAAAAAATATTTTTGCCGGGCATGGTGGCACATGCCTATAATCCCAGTACTTGGGAGGCTGACACAGGAGGATGGCAGATTCGAGGCCAGCCTCAGCAACTTAGTGAGAACTCTTAGCAACTTAGCGAGACCCTGTTTCAAAATAAAAATAAATTAAAAGGGCTGGGGGTATAGCTCAGAGGTAGAATGCCCCTGGGTTTAATCCCCAGTATGTACGTACATCCGTACATACATAGATACATACATATATATCTTAAAGTGGGATATATATGTATCCCTAAAAGCCCTGAAGGAAAAGACTAATAAATCTTTATCATCACTATAAATTACTGTCTATATCATCACTATAAATTACTGCATGACCAAAAAAAGAATCCCTAAACAAAATCAAAGACCAGCTGGAGAAGGATTTGCAACACAAATAGCACACATACAAAGAGCTATTTTATTTTTTCCGGTACTAAGGACTGAACCCAGGGTATTTTATCTCTGAGCTACACCCCAGCCATTTTTATTTTTTTATTTTGAAACCGGGTCTCTCTAAGTTCCTGAAGCTGTCCTCAAACCTACAATCCTTCTGTCTCGGTCTTCCAAGTACTGGGATTACAGGCATGTGCCACCAAGCCCAGCTCACAAAGGGCTATGTGAAATGAACATTATACACATGCAAAGGATATGAAAAGGAAATTAACCAAAAAAGAAATAAAGGTGAAGAAACCCATGAAAAGTAATTCAACCTCAATCATAATTTTAAGTATACAGATAAAAACAAGGCATCATTTTCCTCTAGCAGACTGTAATGCGACTTAAAAGTTTGACATTAGCCCCGAACTGTCAAGAATGTTGGAAGCAACTTCTTTTATACAAACTGGCAAAGCCTTGGGGGGGGGGCAATTTGATCCTGTCAACTGTATAAGTGCACATACTGTCGACTTAACAAAGCTACGGCTCAGGAGTCCTTTGCTGCACTGTTACTTGAGAAAGTGACACAGGCTAGAAAACTCAAAACTAGAAATAGTCAAAGTGGCCGGGCGTGGTGGTGCACGCTTGTAATCCCAGTACTTTGAGAGGCGGAGACCGGAGAATCCGGGTTCGCGGCCAACCTCAGCGCGCATGCGCACGCGATCGATTGATTGATCGATCTATCTCTCTCTCTCTCCTCTCTCCGCTCTCCCTCTCTCTCTCTGTCTCTCTGTCTCTCTCTCTACCTAGCGAGGCCCTCCGCAACTTCGTGAGACCCGGTTTCAAAAATAAAGCATAAAAAAAATAGGGCCGGGGGCGTAGTGCAGAGGTAGAACGCCCCTGCGTTCAATCCCCGGTACCGCAAAAAAAAAAAAAAATAGTCAAAGTGTGCCTCAGTAAGGGGCTGGTTAAACATATATGAAACATTAACAGCTAGGAGTGGAAATGAGGAGTTGAGTATAAAGGAAAAATGTTACTTGTCATTTTAGACCCTACTGGTCTTTTTGTATTTTTTTTACTAGAAGCATGCATTGCCTTTATAGTTAAAAAAACAAAACGGGCTGGGCATGGTGGCACATGCCTGTAATCCCTGTATTTGGGTGACTGAGACAGGAAGATTGCAGGTTCGAGGACAGCCTGAGCAAGTAGTGAGACTCTCATCAACCTAGTGAGACCCTGTTTCAAAATAAAAATAAAAATAGGGCTGGGGATGTAGCTCAGAGGTAGACTGTCCCTGGGTTCCATCCCCAGCACCAAAAGCAAAACAACAACAAAAACAACAACAAAAATAGATTCTAAATTAGCATATAACTAAGGCATTTCCCACAAAATAATCAAAAGAGTAGATGACTGAAAAGGAGGTTCAAGGACAGCCTCAGCAACTCAATGAGACTTTCAGTAACCTAGGGAGACCCTGTTTTGAAACAAAATATAATAATAAAAAAAAGGGTTGAAGATGTAGCTCAGAGGTAGAACGCCTCTGGGTTCAATCCCCAGTACCACAAAAAAAAAAGAAAAAAAAAATATGGGTTTTGATCCTATATGTGAGGCTTATTTGCTGTAAGACATTAGGCATGATCTAATCTCTCCGGGCCTACACAGGCACCTCCAAAATGGGGTGGAGACAGCCATCCCCACACCGGGCCATCCTGAGGTAGAAGCAAGACAGGCGTACCCACCGCGCACTGTGCTGTGAGGCGCAGGGTCAGCCAGCTCTCCAGTGAGGACTAGCGCACCGATCTAAAAAGCACAGAGCAGCGGGTGACAACTGAGTAGTTGAGACTTGGGCTACAACTCTAGGGAGAAACTACCTGACAACTGTAAGACGACAGACATAAAAGCTCCACACCAGGAAGTCTGTGGCAAGGAGCCGGGAACATGAGAACATCAGACGCTCAGTATTTCAGGGATAGGAAGATCTTAAAGATCATCTAGTTTAGGGTTTGGCAAACAACAGCCCACAGGCCAAGCCCAGTCCTCCACCTGTTTATCCCCCACTTATTTCTGTAAATAAAATTTTATTAGCCAGACGTGGTGGCGCACACTTGTAATCCCAGTACTTGGGAGGCTGAGACAGGAGTATCTCAGGTTCATGACCAACCTCAGCTGCTTAGTGAGGCCCTCGGCAACTTAGTGAGACCCTGTTTCCAAATAAAGAATAAAAAATAGGGCTGGGGGTGTAGCTCAGAGGTAGATTGCCCCTGGGTTCCATCCCCAGTACCAAAGAAAAAAAAAAAAGAAAGTTTTATTGGAACTCAGCTTTGCCCTGGCTGCCTTCACAGCACAGCTGCAGAGCTGAGCAGTTGCCACACTGACTATGTGGCCATGGCCCACAAAGTCTAAAATCGTTACTCTCTGGCCCTTTACAGAAACAGCTGACCCCTGACCTAATTTGGTACCCTCTTTGTACAGCTATGGAAACTGGCCCAGATGGGGTAAATGACTTGCTAGGACTAAAACCAGGTCTCTCGATTCACAGAACGGCATTCTTTGTCTTCTGATTGTACCCTCTCAATTATAATTGTAAACATTTTTTTTCCTATCTAAGGAGCTTTGGAGGGAGTTGTTTTGCCCACCAACCCCCAAAATGCTGCCACTTCTGTGAGCCACTCAAAAGAGAAGATAAGGGATCTCTAAAATTAATGAAGAGCTGGGTGTGCACGCCTTTAATCCTAGTACTTGGGAGGCTGAGACAGGAGGATCACAGGTTCGAGAACAGGCTCAGCAAATACTGAGACTCTCATCAACCTAGTGAGACCCTGTTTCAAAATAAAAATAAAAAATAGGACTGGGGGTGTAGCTCAGAGGTACAATGCCCCTGGGTTCAATCCCTAGTACCACAAAAATAAATAAATAAATAATAAAAAAAATTAATGAAGGCTGGGCACAGTGGCTCACACCTGTAATCCCAGTACTTGGGAAGCTGAGACAGGAGGATCACAGGTTCGAGGCCAGCCTCAGCAACTTAGCGAGATCCTGTTTCAAAAAATAAAAAGGGCTAGGTGTGTAGCTCAGAGGTAGAAAGCCTCTGGGGTACAATCCCCAGCACCAAAAATAAACAAATTAATTAAATAATGGAAAACTTGATTAGACGTTCCATGTATAAAAATTATATTTTCCCCCGACTTTCCAGGAACACGTGATGCCACACAGCATACAAAGACACAGCCAATAAGGGAATGTTCAGTGAATGCTGACCAGTGATTACACATTTGCCCGCAATGGTTGGAAGGGACCACCAGAATTAGCTGGAACCTTAGCCAGGCATGGTGGCGCACACTTGTAATCCCAGTACTTGGGAGGCTGAGACGGGAGGATTTGGGTTCGCAGCCAGCCTTAGCTACTTAGTGAGCCCCTCTGCAATTTAGTGAGACCCTGTTTCAAAATAAAGAATAAAAAATAGGGCTGGGGGTGGAGCTCAAAGGTAGAATGCCCCTGGGTTCGATCCCCAGTACTGCAAAAAAAAAAAAAAAGAATTAGCTGGAACCTTTGTCGCCTGACCTTGCTGTGGGGTCTGTTGTTAGAAATGGATGGAGCTCAGACACCATGGGGAAGGGGGACAGATAAGACCAATGGCAGAGGACAGGGACAGAGCTGGGATGAAGTTGATAAGACTGAGGGGGAGGAGGCTGGGCACAGGAACTGGCAGAACATTCCAGAAATCCTGTCAGCAGCGAGGGTGCTAACTGTAGCTGAGATGCTGGGCATGGCCTCTCATGGATTCCCACACACTCAGGATGGGAAGCCTCGGTTTTCAGAGAAGGTGGCAACTTTGGTCTCTGCCTCTTCACGTTCACTTGAGAAACTCTGGCCAAACAGCTGCCCAAGACGGACTGTCCTACCGTGCTGCTCTGGACGTACTGTGGTCATGCACCACACAGCACGCACTGGCAGGAGAGGGGGAAGCGCTCCTTCCCAAGCACTGAGCACGTGTCTGGTACTACACAGAGACTACCCAGGTTCATGCTCCCAAAAGCCCTATGAGGCATTGTAACCCCTATTTTATAAATATGGGAAATGAGAATAAGGGTTAGCAATTTGATCACAGAAAACAGCAGGTGCTAGAGGTGGGATTCATGCTTCCAACTAAGGCCATTTTGCCCTGTATCCCCTGCCTGACTTCTCATGAACAGAAGTGAGAGGGAAAGGCCTTCCGATAATTAAAGCTCCATGAAAAAGAACAGGCCCGCGAGGGAGTGAGCGCCCCATCGCTCCACGCCTCAAGCAGAGGGGCTCAAGAAGTCGAGGACCACTTGGTACAGATGTTGAGGGGCCTGGTGCTCGCTGCACCGGAGCCCTTACCTGCTTCTCCAGCTGCGCCTCCAGCTGGCTGATGAGCTCCTCTTTGCCCTGCATGGCTTTCAGCAATTCTTGGTATTTCTGGTGCAGGCTGCCTGTGGAGTCCACATTCTTCAGGTTGGACAGTTTTACCTTTTCTTCCATCACACCCACCTGAAAAATACCGATGACCTCATAAGGTCTCCCATTACTCACATGGTGTGTGCAATGACCCCAGATGTCCCTGCTTATGACTCTTAGGGTCCTTACCCAGGGCAGTCTGGGCCAATTAATAAAGTAACTATTCATGAAGACCTTTTCTGGATAAAACTCCCAAGAAGACACTCATTTTGGCTGTTCTGAAAAGACTAGCTAGGTCTTGGGCCATCTAGGGGTCCAGCTAGGGACAAGCTGGGCACGACAAACAGCCCCAGAGGGCACCTGCTCCAACCCCACTGGGGCAGAGATATTACTGCTCACTGGATATCAATGTGCTTCCCCATACCTCCTCCTCCTCTTGTAGCCAAGGGGCCACATAATTCACCAGTCAATGGGCTTAGAGTAGAAACGACATGCCATCTCTGCACTGTATTTAAAAGCTGCTACACCAGCATCCAGCTCATTCCCTGCCATGGCGACCAGGAAAGCCGTGTGTTCTAGACAGGGGTGGCTCCTTCAGCTCGGAGCCCTGAGTGACTGCAGGAGCAGACCTGCTGGCCACCCTTCAGTGGACGGGTACCAAGTGTGAGAACTAAACGTGACAAACCACTGAGATCACAGACTGAATTTGCTCCCACAGCATATAATTCGTTCCTGCAGCCTCGCATGGCCTATTTGGACTCATACTCCACTCACTGCGCTGACCGTGCCTTGACCCCTTCGTCCCACACAAAGCTCCTGGCACCTTAATCTGCTCAGGCCCAACACCTGACTGCGGGTTTTTCTCGTCCCTGTACGGAGCTCCTGGGTGTGATGAGCGTGCACACCTGTGTCCGTGGGAAGGGCAGGGTGACTTCCCCGGCACACTTGCGCCAATCCCCTCCGGGTTACCTGCGTCTCTGCGTTCTCTGCTCTCTGCTCCGCCTCCAGCAACCTCTGCTCCAGCTCCTGCATCTGCTCAGACAGAGGGAGGAAGGGAGACGTGGGTGCGCGTCCCGACCGGGCGCATGGCATCCAGGCCACTCGAGCGAAGCGTACTGCCATCTCGAGGGCTCCAGGGTGTCAGGGTAAAGCCTGTCACGGCAAATCTGGGCTCCCTGAGCCTGAGTGTAAGGGGCTGCTGTCTTTGCTGTGGAGGGACGGAGGGAAAGCCTAGCTCTCCCATGTGTGTTGGGGGATGGGGTCGTGCTCATTCTTCCTGAGCACTCCTGCCTGGGGCCTGCCGGGTCTCCAGAGGTCTCTTCCTCTCTGCACTGGGTCGCAGGCAGGGCCGTGCCACTGCTCTCCCATGTGCTCAGCAGGGACCCCGCTCCTATACAAGCCCACCTCATGACACCTGTCCCCACCCAGAATATCTCACTGGCTGGGGACAGATGGCATTATGGGTACCACTTTAATTTTAAAGTAACAGAGATGCTCAAGTACTTTTTACTTTTTGGTGCTGGGGATCAGAGCAAACCCAGGGCCTTGTGCACACTAAGTGTATGCCCTACCACTCACTGAGCTGTACCCCCAGCCCCTACAGTGTTAAAAATTCGATCTTTGGGCTGGGGAGGTGGCTCAGTGGTAGAGCACTTGCCTAGAATGTGTGAGGCCCTGGGTTCAATCCCCAGAACTGAACACACACACATGCACACCACACGCTAATCTTACACCTTGCTGCCAGGACAGGCATGTCGTTCAGGCTGAAGAACTCAGTAACTCTGGGATCTTATACAAGTGGCTCAAGCAAAGTGACTGATGGTCTTGCACATGGAGGATCATCAGGGACCAGACCTGAGGAACTGCTCATGAGCCCGCGGCCTAGGCAGCGTCTTCTGGCAGCTTCACGCGATCATGGGTTGGCGAATGGAATTTGGGTTGGATGTCAGCTCCCATTCTCCCCTTGCCAGGGCACCACCATGCGCTGCCCTAACTGCACGCCAGCACACAGAGGCCCCACAGAGCACACGTCATGTGCCTTGGCCTAGCTGGTGCCAGCTTCTTCCTCCCCCAGCCTGCCTTGCCCCAGAGCAACCAGGATGCATCGCACATCTACACGACGCATATCCCAGCCCTGTCCTCCATGACGCTGGGCAAGATCAGTGCCCCTTACTCTCTAAGCTCCAGCTTGGCCCTACAGATTTGGCCTTTTTTCTAGAGTTCAACCTTCTCCCCTTGGCCTGCACCCTGGCTTGATGTTTGCCGGTGAACTGAGCAATTCCCGCTCTCAATTAGAGCCAGGTGGACTTCCCACACCAAATGATCCTCAGGCCTGTCCTGGAGGAAGGTGGACAAAGAAGATCACAGCTGTAGGGCTGGTTGCCGAGCACTAAGAGAATTCCTCTTGGTGGTGTTGGGGGGAAGGGCTGGAAGATGCATAGTGGTAGCCCCCAGTGACCAGGTCAGTACTATAACCCTTCCCCATTTGACACCAGACCTGAGTGAGCTGATCAGGTCCTCTCTCTCCAGGAATCTGAAACCTGCCATCAAGAGACCAGAGACTGGAGCCAGTGAGCTGCACAGGAGAAGGCGCATGAGCTTCATAAATCATAGTTGTTGGAAAGAATTGGAGTTCTGTGAGCAGCCCCAGGAGCCTCCTAATAGAGTCCCTGTTTGCTTAAGCTAGCCAGAATTTGTTTTGTTTTGTTTCCCACACAATGCAACTAATGCAGTAACTGTGAGCATCTTCCTTTGCTTGCTTCCTTCCTTCCTTCTTTTCTTCCTTTTTCTTTTTTGGTGTGGTGCTAGGGATTGAACCCAGGGACATTCTACCTCCAAGCTACACCCCCAGTCCTATTTTATTTTTATTTTGAAACAGGGTCTTGCTAGGTTAATGAGAGTCTCACTACTTGCTGAGGCTGTCCTCGAACCTGCAATCCTCCCATCTAGGTCTCCCAAGTACTGGGATTACAGGCATGGGCCACCATGCCTAGCTGAGCATTTTCTTTTCTAACAATACAATGAGCCTGTAATCTCAGTACTTGGGAGGACAAGACAGGAGGATCTCAGACTCAAGGACAGAGGACAGCCTTAGAAAAGTAGTGAGACTCTCAGCAAAATAGTGAGACCCTGTTTCAAAATAAAAAAAAATAAGAGCCAGGTGTGTTGGCACACACCTGTAATCCAAGAAAGCATAGGACTACCATAGGAAATAATAGTTCATATTTGTGACCTTTTGCAACAATTATCTGATGTTTTCTAATTTCATCCAATGGGAAAACTTGTCTTCTGATTTCCAGATGGAGATTATGGCAGTGTGAAGAGTGAGTCTGAGTCTCACCTCCCAGTTGGCATTTTCATCTGGGTCAAGAGTGGTCATCGATACTGGTCAGAGCCGGAAATCACTGCAATTGGCAACACAGCAAGCATCTTCCCCTCCACATTCTATTCTCCCTCCCTCCAAGGTCCCTCCAAGGTCCGCCACACTGAACAGGAGGACTGGCAAAGCCCCCTCCAGAGCCAGGTCTCCTCGCGGCCCTGGGCTGGCCACTCCATGGCCACCAGGTTCCTCATCGCTGCCAACCCTCCTGGTCGGTCACTCTTATCTCCCCAACAAGGACTCTCCGGCACAAAGTGTTTTGTATTCACGTTTATGTGCGGCATTTTTTTCTCTAAAAAATAAAGTTTCTAGCTGGGCGTGGTGGCACATGCCTGTAATCCCAGTTCTTGGGAGGCTGAGACAGGAGGATCGCAGGGTCAAGGAGAGACTCTCATCAACCTAGCGAGACCCTGTTTCAAAATAAAATAGGACTGGGGGTATAGCTCGGAGGTAGAATGCCCCCGGCTTCAATCCCCAGTACCAAAAAATTAAAATAAAATAAAGTAAAAATAAAAAGTTTCTGAACACTGAAAACATTTGAACATCTAGAATTTTTTTTAAGAGAAAAGCATAATGACAACCCCACATATCTGCTACTGTGCTCAACAATCATCAACATCCTGCTGCCCGTGTTCTAAGAGGTTATTGTTAACATCATGTTTCCCTCTGTTGTTTCTTTTGTGTGTGTGTGGTACCGGGGAATGAACCCAGGAGCATTCTACCTCCGAGCTACACCCTCACCCTACTTTTTATTCTTTCTTTCTTTATTATTATTTTTTTTTGCGGTACCGGGGATTGAACCCAGGGGCGTTCTACCTCCGTGCTACACCCCCGGCCCTATTTTTTTTTTATACTTTATTTTGAAACCGGGTCTCACGAGGTTGCGGAGGACCTCACTAAGTAGAGAGAGAGAGAGAGAGAGAGAGAGAGGAGAGAGAGAGAGAGACAGGGAGAGAGAGAACTGAGGCTGGCCGCGAACCTGGATCCTCTGGTCTCCGCTTCCCAAAGTACTGGGATTAACAAGCGTGCACCACCACGCCCAGCTTTATTCTTTATTTTGAAACAGGGTCTCACTAAGTAACTGAGGCTGTCCTTGAGCCAGCGACCCTCCTGTCTCAGCCTCCCAAGTACTGTGATTACAAGCGTGCACCACCATGCCCGGCTTCCCCTCTGTTTTTATGACAATGAATTTTCTCCATGGCGACTGGAGTACTCCCAGATGTGTCCAAGCTGAAACGTGACTTCCGAGTTTTCAGACTCTCTTCACGTGTGCGCAGGTCTTTCTCCTCCGCTCTTGCTAGGAGAGCCGTACCTGCAGCTCTGAAAAGCCAAGGTGGTAGGCGGGCCACCCTTTATCTGGGCTCTGCTCCTCCTCTCATGGCGTTCCCCAGGACGGTGTCCTCAGCTGTCCTCTTAGTGTGGGATGGGTTGACACTCCAGCCAAGGAGGTGTCAGGTTTAGGTGGCTGACACGGAGCCACTTTCACCAGCTGCATGAAAGACTCATAAGCCTTCCTAGAACTGGCTGCGGCGACCTGCTGAAACACACTTGGCACCAGTCTGGTATTCGGCCCCCACGTCCACAGTTCCTTGTTACACGTGCCGATGCTGTGAAATATCAGCCCACAGTGGCAGGAGCAACGGCGCTCTGCCACAGCCAGGCACAGTCCTGCCGTGCCAAGCAGTGGCCTGAGCTGAAAGTCACCCCATCCTGCGCCTCAACTATTCCTTGACAAGGAGGCTTAAGTTCTTACCACTGCCTTGCACCCACTGGACAGACTCCACCACGGTGTGGCTTTAGATAAATTCCTTAACCTCTCTGTGCCTCCTTTCCCTATCAGCAAAAGAGAGTAATGATAGCCTCTACCCCCTAGGGTTGTCGTGGAGACGGACACCCATGCAAAGCACATGGCAAGACCTGGCACTTAGCATTTTACAGATAGAAGCTGCAGCTGGAGTTTTGCTATACAAAGGTGGCACTCAGGACCAGAGAGACTAGTTCGCCTGGGATAGTCTGAGGTTCACCTGTTGTTCCAGCATAATTATTAATACAGCCTCCACTTTGTCTTCAGAGGGTCCTGGATTAGATGATAGATTACATGTCATCCTATTTAGGATTCACCTACAGAAAGAAAGGGTTTAAGCCACAGGTGGTCAACTGTGAGCCTAAAGAGTGCCTTGTAAGGCTCGGCGTGATGGCGCACGCTTGTAATCCCAGTACTTGGGAGGCTGAGACCAGAGGATCCTGGTTCGCAGCCAGCCTCAGCTACTTAGTGAGGCCTCCGCAACTTAGTGAGACCCTGTTTCAAAATAAAGAACAAAAAATAGGGCTGGGGGTGTAGCTCGGAGGTAGAATGCCCCTGGGTTCAATCCCGGTACAGCCAAAAAGAAAAAAAAAGAGTGCCTTGTAAAACCTACATGGTGTTGGGGCATTCAGTCCACACATCTACAGCGACACAGGGCCACTTGCTGTGTGTCTAGCACTAGTCTAGGAAGTCTTAACTCATCTAAATTTCATAGCAAAGGCAGGTACTATGAGTATCCCTATTGTTCAGGTCAGGAAACTGAAGCAGCGAGGGAAGGTAACTTGCTTAAGGTCACACAGCTATTAGATTCAGACCTAGGATTCAAACTCACATGGACTGGTTCCACAGTCCACGCTATCAGCCGCCACATTACTCTGCCTCTCACATTCAAATCTCAAATGTCACCTATAAATCTAGGTTCCACAAACAATTCTCCATTTCTAGCTTCTCTCCAAAAATCAAAAGATCTGGCCACACTAGGGTGACATTTTCTTATGGAAACAAGTAGCTTCAGCCCAACCCCTTCAGTTCTCCCAGAGCCCACCCGGCTCTTCACTGTCTCCTTCACTGAAGCGACCCGTAGGCCTTGGGGTTCACCGTCCCAGTTAGCTAGGAAATGGTTCTAACTCTGTTGTAATCACAGACAATGGATTTTGACTTTTTTTTTTTAACTTAGCATCAGATCTTCTGTTCAATTGAAATCATATACTTATTCCCAAATATATAAAATATACAAGTGTGGAGCTTGAATGAGAAGTAAAAAATAGTACTAAACAACGAGAATACTGTTTTTGTTGTTTTGTTTTTTTCAGTGCTGAGGATCTAACCCAGGGCCTTGTGTATGCTAGGCAAGTGCTCTACCACTGAGCTACATCCCCAGCCCTCAGAATACTGCTTTTGTAGATTTAAAACTTTACATGAACTGTACCATGCCCGGTGTGGTGGTGCACGCCTGTAATCCTAGTACTTGGGAGGCTGAGACAGGAGGATCACAGGTTTGAGGACAGCCTCAGCAAACAGTGAGACTCTCATCAACCTAGTGAGACCCTGTTTCAAAATAAAAATAAAATAGGGCTGGGGGTGTAGCTCAGAGGTAGAATGCCCCTGGGTTTAATCCCCAGCACCAAAAAAACCAATCCAACAAACAAAAAAACCTGTATTGTACCATATATACTTCTCTTTTTATGGTCAGATGTTGGTTTTTGAGATTTGTTGATATCATGTGGCTCTACCTGAGTCATTCTAGCTGCAGTATACTATCCCACTGTACAAATATCTCTCATGTTTGTTCATCCAGCTCCCTAATGAGAGAAATCTAGATTTCTATCAATCTAGAAAATTTTCTAGAAATTTCCAATCTTTCATACATCAGTGCAGCAATATACATTTATGCAGATGCCTCCTTGTGACCAACATATTTGGAGCTATTTCTACCACTGCATTTGTCCCTTCTCTATACTCCTTTTTTCTACACTTTTTTTCCTATTCCCCATTTGGACTTAAGACTTTATTTCATTTCCCCACTCTCTTGATTTGAAAGTTATGTATACTATATTTCTATTCATCATGACTGTTGTTATTCTAGATTTGAAGACAGCTGGCTGGTCCCATTATGTGTGCTCCCCTTCTCAGAAGTAGAATACCGATCCGGGCGTGGTGGCGCACGCTTGTAATCCCAGTACTTGGGAAGCTGAGACTGGAGAATCCAGGTTTGCGGCCAGCCTCAGCTACTTAGTGAGGCCCTCCGCAACTTAGTGAGACCCTATTTCAAAATAAAGAACAAAAATTAGGGCTCGGGGATGTAGCTCAGAGGTAGAATGCCCCTGGGTTCAATCCCCAGTTCTGCAAAAAAAAAAAAAGAAAAAAAAAAAGAGGCAGAATACCAAACTTTTAGTTGAGCACATGGTTAGTGAGGTAAAGACTACGATTCCCAACCTTCTTTGAAGCTGGTACAACCATGTGACCAAGATTTGGTCAGTGGGATATGAGCTGAAGGAATATATGCAACCCTCGGGTCACGCACTTAAGGAAAAGGGGGAGGGAATTTGGATATCAGGGTGAGCCATCTTGAAACACAGAGAGGACACCGCCCTGGAGCTGGATGCTTGTGTGTGGAATGTACATGAGAAGGAAATAAACATCTGTCTAGTTTAAGCCATTGCTATTTTGGGTTCTTTCTTACCATAGCCAAACTATGATCTAGCTAAAGCAATAGATAAAAATTTTTAAAAATCTACCCTGGTTATGATGTGAGAGTATAATGCACCAATAAAAGTATAAAAATAATCTAAGCCAGGCATGGTGGCACACACTTGTAATCCCAGTACTTGGGAGGCTGAGACAGGAGGATCTGGGTTCACGGCCAGCCTCAGCTACTTAGTGAGGCCCTCCGCAACTTTGTGAGACCCTGTTTCAAATAAAGAACAAAAAATAGGGCTGGGGTGTAGCTCCGAGGTAGAATGCCCCTGGGTTCAATCCCCAGTACTGCCAAAAAAACTATCCTGGGGCTGGGGATGTAGCTCAGTAGTAGAGCACTTGCCTAGCATGCGTTGAGGCCTTGGGTTGAATCCCTAGTAACACACACACCCACACCCTGTTTATACTCCTTCTTTCTTTTATCAAGTTTGAAAACTTTTTAGCCATCACCTCTTCAAGTGATGGCTCTCTTTCTTTCATTCTTTTCTCTACTTCTGGAATCGTATTTGGTGTATATAGAACCTTGTCCTTTTAGCATCCACAGTTCAGTCTCTGCATCTGTATTTCTCTGTGCTGCATTCCGGATGATTTCCTCAGCTCTGTCTTCCTGTTTATTAGGATAGCTCAGTGGCAGAGCCCTTGCCTAACATGTGCAAAGTCCTGGGTTTTATCTCTATCTGTTAAAATTTTAATTTCAACACAAGCACTTTCTCTTCTGTAAGTTCTATTTGGTTTTCAAGTCTACCTGATCTTTTTGGAAACCATCTTATTCTTTTTATTTTTCTTTTGCAGTACTGGGGATTGAACCCAGGGGCATTCTACCTCGGAGCTCCACCCCAGCCCTATTTTTTGTTCTTTATTTGAAACAGGGTCTCACTAAGTTGCGGAGGGCCTCACTAAGTAGCTGAGGCTGGCCGCGAACCTGGATCCTCCGGTCTCAGCCTCCCAAGTACTGGAATTACAAGCGTGCACCACCATGCCCAGCTGAAACCATAGTATTCTTATCTCATGTTTTCACTTTCTTTGTTATGTCTTTAATAGTTTTGAATTCATTTATTTTATAGTCTCTTCTCTCTCTCTCTCTCTCTCTCTCTTTCTCTTTGTGGCACTAGGGATTGAACCCAGGGGCATTCTACCTCGGAGCTACACCCCTTTTTTTTGTTTTGTTTTGGAAACAGGGTCTTGCTAGGTTGCCAAGAGTCTTGTGAAGTTCCCTCTGAGGTGTTTCAGAGCACCTGGCTAAGCAGATCCCCACTTACCCTCTTTCATCCCTCAAACCCCTCCCCAATACCACAGCTAAGGCAAGTTTTCACACTTTAGAGTGTACAAAACCATTTGCTGGGAGCTTGTTAAACACAGATACTAGCAGCACCCTGGAGACTTGGATGGAGAGGACTGGGGCAGGGCCAGAACCACGCTGGCTTAACAAACACCCACCCCTGTGGTTCTGGTGAAGTGATTTGGCCCACTCTGTGAACTGCTAAGGCCTGCGGCCTTTCCCTGAGTGGCTGAGTTCTCCCCTATTTGCGGCACCTGGCAGGCACCCACAGGGACCCCACAAGTCTCTGCTTTGCATGGTGTGAACCAGGAGACAGCAACACCAGCAGACCCAAGCCCTAGTCCAGGAGAGTCCATAGGCACTCCCGAGCCATCGAAACGCAGAGGTGACCCTGCTGACTGGCTTTCCTGGACTCCAGGTTGTAGGACTATCAATAAAACAGGTCATTTATTCTGGCTTTACAAATCAAGACTTTGACATTACTTGGGGAGGGGTGAGCTGAATTTTACCTTTGTACTATAAAAGAAGGATCTGCTAAGCAGATTGATACTATAATTGAAACGAAAAAGAATGGTTGGTTCACTTAAGATAGCCAGGCAGGGTGGCACACATGCCAATAATTCCAGCTATTCAACAGGCTGAAGCAGGGGGATCACAAGTTCAAGACCTGTCTGGGCAACTTAATGAGAGACCCTACCTCAAAATAATGAAATAAAATCAGTTGGGGATATAGCTCAGTGGTAGAGCACCCCTGGGTTCAAACCCCAGTACCCCTTCCCACACATATTCCCCCCCCCCTTGGTACTGGAGATTGAACCCAGAGACATTCTACCTCTGAGCTACACCCCCAGCTCTTTAAAAAAATTTTTTTATTTGTTTGTGGTACCAAGGATTGAACCTGGGAGCAGTCTACCTCTAAGCTACACCCCCAGCTCTATTTTTTTTTTTATTTTGAAACAAGGTCTCACTAGTTGATAAGAGTCTTACTACTTGCTGAGGCTGTCCTTGAATCTGTGATCCTCCTATCTCAGCCTCCCAGGTACTGGGATTACAGGCGTGCACCACCATGCCCAGCTTATTTTTATTTTTTAAAACAGGGTCTCTCTATGTTGCTGAGGCTGGCCTTGAACCTCAGATCATCTTGGCACAGCTTCCCAAGTACTGGGATTACAGGTGTGAACCACGTGCCCGGCTACACACATGCATTAAGTACAGGTCTCCACTCTCTAGGTGGGCTATGCTCTAACATGCCTTTGAATGTCAGCTGCTTAGACTCTAACTTGCCATAGAGACATTATACAAGATGGTCAGTTCCCAGGGCAGCCCACCAAAGCCTGGGAAGACGAAATTGTTCCTACTTAAGACCTACACTGTGCCAGAACTTTTACATACGTGATCTCATATAATTCTCAAAATAACTGGGAGGCAAACATTTGTGTCGCTGCATTAGAGGTGAAGAGACTGGCCCAGGGTCACGGGGCTAGTTGGTGGCAGAGCCAGTCAGGTCTGGTTCCAAAGCCTATGCCCTTGTCCCCAGGAAACCAGGCCACCTTCCTGTAGCTCATATGCTTAATAAAGGGTAAGCATGGGGTGGATTTCCATTCTTCTCCTAAAATATCCTTCTGCCCACACTGAGAAAGAAATGTAATTGGAATAATAGAGCTTCCACCGGAGCCACAATGACTCAGGAAGTGACAACGAGCTGGGATTGCTATCATCTCTTTGGTGGAGCTGGGATTGCTATCATCTCTTTGGTGTGCCCATGAAGGGGCAGAGCCAGGAGGAATGCCAGATGACCGTGAAGTAAACTGCTCAGTTTTATCTTACAACCCAGGTGTAGTGGCCCACGCCTGTAATTTCAGTACTTGGGAGGCTGAAACAGGAGGATCACAGGTGCGAGGCCGGTCTCAGCAATATAAAATTAAAAAATAAATAATCTTTTAAAAAAGGGGCCAGGGGTGTAGCTCAGAGGTAGAATGCTCCTGGGTTCAATCCCCAGCACCAAAAGTAATTATAAAGCAGCAAACCCAAAAAACTACCTTGGGTCTCACTTTGCATGTGCACAAAGCATGCTACTGAAAGTTTGCTTTCCCCAACTCCGCTCCCTTGAGGAGCGGAGCCTGCAGCGGGTCGGGCAGCGCCTCTCTCCAGGACTCACCTTGTCAGCCAGCAGCTCCCGGATCTTGCTGGCCTGGAGGCGGAACCGGAAAAGCTGCGTCTCCAGGGCCAGGCAGCGTTTCTGCCAGTCCACACTGGCCCGGTTCTCCACCTTGAGTTCCGCCATGATGGAATCAACTTCTGGATCTCCCAAGGAGCTCTAAGAACCAGCACACAGAGGGAGGAAAAGATAACTGTGTGAGGAGCATTTGTGTGGGGAATGGAGGAAAAGACCACCCGGTGAGGACAGAGAAAACAAGGCTGGAGGCGGGAGGGGGTCACTGCTCTCCTCCCCAGCTCAGTGTCCCCACTCCATCAGAAGCTGGCTGAGCAACCGCGGGAAGTCACACACCCGAGAGACCGAGACATGGTCTCACTTTTACTGAAGTGAAAAGTAAAGCCCTTTTGTTTTTCATTCAATTATCCATTTAACAACCTTCATGTGCAGACAGTATTCTAGGCACTGGAGATACGAAAGTAAAGAGGTCCTCATCTCCGAGGTCAGAGTTCCTTGAAAAAAATTGTCATCACAAGTGCCAATCAATACTCATAAATGGGACTGCAGGAATGGGGGGTACAGTTCAGAGAATGCTTAGTGGGAACAGATTCATCCAAGGTCTAACTGGAGACAGAACCCCGGGTTCCAGTTTAGTTCTAATTCTACTTCACCAGTGTAGATGTTACATGGGGGAAAGTGGAAAGGAAAGAGAATGCTTTGAATTTCCTTGACAATTTCCTACTTAGCTGGGACCCCGTCAATTGCCATCAAATCATCCTGCCTTGAAACAGATTCTCATCGCCTCTCCTTCAAGTTATAAGACGCAAACCAGAAAACTGCTAGATATTTTGCAGCAACTCCTGGAGAAAGTCTGAAAAAACTTTGTGCAAATTCAGAAAAAATCGAGTAGACACCTATAATATGCCCCACCTGGGGGAATTTACCCAGATGCCTCTTGGATGTAATTTAGAGAAGAAAAACTGGGTGAAGAGTGAGCAAAGGCAGAAGCATGTATGAGCATCCATGAGAGAAGATATAGAGGCATCTGTGAGCAGGCAGCAGAGGGCCTGAGGACACACCCATCAGCAGCATTGCTAAATCCCCCTGCCAGGGCATTGTTACTAATTATTCCTAGCAACAAGCAAAAATTTGGTCTGCCACAAACCATGACATATGGTCACCCCAATATTAGATCATTTTAAGGAATGAGTGCTAACTTTTTGAGTTGATAATATTTTCAATGTCATCTGTTAGAAATAAATGACATACAGGTGAAATGATACAATGTCTGGGGTTTAGTTTAAAATATTCCATGGTGCTGGCCATGGTGGTGCATGCCTATAATCCCAGTATTTGAGAGGATGAGACAGGAAGATCACAGATTCGAGGCTAGCCTCAGCAACTTAGTGAGACCCTGTTTCAAAATTAATAAAATAGGGCTGGGGGTGTAGCTCAGAGGCAAAATGCCCCTGGATTTGATCCCTAATACAAAATAAAATATTCCACAGTAAGGGTTTATAAAGGGAGGGAGAAGATAAAGTAAGATTTGTCAGCTGAGCATGGTGGCATATGCCTGTAATCACAGTACTTAGGAGCTGACACAGAAAGATTACAGGTTCGAGGACAGTCTCAGCAAGTAGTGAGACTCTCATCAACCTAGCAAGACTCTGTTTCAAAATAAAAATAAAGTCGGGCTGGGGATATAGCTCAGAGGTAGACTGCCCCTGGATTCAATCCCCAATACAAAAAAACAAAAAACAAAAACCATTAAAATAGGGCTGGGGTGTTGCTCAATCAGAGGTAGAATGCCCCTGGGTTCAATCCCCAGTAAACACCAACCCCCCCCCACAAAAAAAAGAAAGATTTGTCAAAAAGCTGACAAGTTTTTTGTTTGTTTATGTTTTTTGTTTGTTGGTTGGTTGGTAGTGCTGGGGATTGAACCCAGGGTCTTGTACATGCTAGGCAGGCACTCAGCTACATCCCCAGCCCAAAAATGTTGACAATTGTTAAAGGTGGGTGATGGGTTTATGAAAGTTTTTTGTACTAATCTATTTGAATATACGCCAGGAATTTTCTGTAATAAAAATGTTTTGTGTTTTAAGATCCCCCTTTTCTTTCCCCAGGAGCCCCACAGCCTCAGAAAATCCAGCCGCCTCCTGCGCTGATGCCAAATATAACCTGGGAACAACAGTGCCCCTCTCTTTGGGGGTCAATCACCAATACTGCTTCTCCCCTTGCATTTAACTTTCATGAGTATCTGTCATGACCCACCAGAAATAGCTATCATTTATGAGAGGACACAGAGAGGCTGAGTAACTAGAACACATCGTTTCCACTGCTAGTAAGTACTGAGGTTAGGAAAGGGGCTGGGGTAACTCCGCAGAAGAGCTCGTGCCTAGCATGTGTGAGGCCCTGGGTTCAATCTCCAGCACATCAAAAAATAAAATAAAAAAAGGAAAGAATTCTGATTTCACAGTATGAGGTAAATTGTTATGAGAGAAGGAGCTGGGTGTGGTGAAGCACAGGACTGATCCTAGCTACTTGGGAAGCTGAGGCCAGCCTCATACCTTAGAGAGACCCTGTCTCAAAATTAAAAGAGCTGGGGATGTAGCTCAGTGGTAAAGCACCCCTGGATTCAATCCCCAGTACCAAAAAGAAAGAGAGACAGAGACAGACAGACAGACAGAAAGAGAGAGAAAATTTACTTATTTATTGTTTTTGCAGTACTGGGGATTGAACCTAGGGACATTCTACCTCTGAGTTACACCCCCAGCCCTATTTTTTATTCTTTATTTTATTTATTTATTTATTTTTTTTTTGCGGTACTGGGGATTGAACCCAGGGGCATTCTACCTCCGAGCTACACCCCCAGCATGATTTTTTTGTTCTTTATTTTGAAACAGGGTCTCACTAAGTTACGGAGGGCCTCACTAAGTAGCTGAGGCTGGCTGCGAACCCGGATCCTCCAGTCTCAGCCTCCCAAGTACTGAGATTACAGGCGTGCGCCACCATGCCCGGCAAGAGAGAGAATTTATAAAAAAAAAAATATTTCAAAACCCTCAGCAACAAGGTGAACCTATATCCCAGGTTTTTCAAGGCGTCCTGGGTCAAATATCTGCCACCACAATCTCCATTTGTTCCAGCTTTTCCTTTAAAAAACTGGGTCAGTAGACCTGGAGAAAAGGTCCAACAATTAAACCACTGACGGGTCTGATGTCTGATTCTTTTGGTTCTGGGCTCCTCAGAGCACTGGACACTGACCTCAGCCCTGTTCTCTAGAACTGTCATCCCAAACAATCAGACATTGTGACCTCTAGCAATCTGCACCTCAAAAGACTGGGACCAACTGGAACGGGCAGGAAGACAAAAGACAAAAACAAAACATGACCTTCTCTGAGCTAAGATCACAGCTGAAAAGACAAAACAGAAAACAGAACCTCGTAGGGGGCAGCGGGCTTTAGGTTTGATTTTCTTTGTCCATTAAGGGGAGTTTGCTTTTCCTCCCATAAACAGAAGAGTGACAGATCTGAGACAAGGATGTGGGAGTCTTGCAACCTGGCCCAGGGCTAAGAATAACCAATAAAGTATTCAAGTAAAACCAAGGGACAGAGGAAATCCAAACTTCTGAGTAGCTGAAAGAGTTTGATTATGACTGGAGTAGTGGTGCACACCTGTAATCCTAGTACTTGGGAGGCTGAGGCAGGAGGATTGCAGGTTCAAGACCAGCCTCAGCAAGTAGGGAGACTCTCAGCAATCTAGTGAGACTCTGTTTCCAAAGAAAAAATAAAAAGGGCTGGGGGTGTAACTCAGAGGTAGGATGCCCTTGGGTTCAATCCCCAGAACCACACACACACACACACACACACACACACACACAGAAAGTTTGTGTGTGTGTGTGTGTGTGTGTGTGTGTGTGTTTCTGGGGATTGAACAAGGTCTTGCTAGGTTCCTGAGAGTCTTGCTACATTGCTGAGGCTGTCCTTGAACCTGCGACCACCCGGTTTCAGCCTCCCAAGTACTGGGATTACAGGCATGCTGCCACCATGCCTGGTAAGCTTGATTAATTTTAATTCCCTCTTTGTGTGTGGGGGAAGACAGAGGGCAGGGGTTTGAGCCCAGGGACATTCTACCTCTGAGCCATCCCTAGTCCTTTTAAAAATATATATATTATTTTTAATTTTGAAACAGAGTCTTACTAAGTTTCCATGCACTTTGAACCTGTCATTTTCCTGTCTCAGCCTCCCAAGTCCTGGGTTTACAGGTGTGCGTCACTACACCTGGCAATTCTCTCTCATTTTTGAAACTGCTGTTCCGATTCCATGGGGAGAGGAAACACACAACTTATCAAAACCCCTGGGAACTCTGGACTCCTAAGGTCTCTATGTAGCCCTGATATCTGAGATGACACCTAGATTTTAGGGAGTGCTTTCTCCAATCAGGCGCCTTCGTGACAACGTGGTTCTGGACAACCGAGTGGTCTGGTTAATCCTCTCCCTGCCTGGGGATGCTGGCACGTTCCTGAGGAGGGAGGCTGGGGCTCGTGCTAGGCTTGCCTTGGCATGTGCGGGGAGCTAAGAGGTTTGGAAACAGAGTTGGAGTGAGGTGCCTGCTGCCAAGCCCAAGGCCCGGAGGCTCTTCCAGCAAAAGCAGGTGGTCAGAGCAACAGCTATAAAATAAGGGATGTTAAGGGAAGATACCAGTGAGTTGATGCTCACCTGCTAAGTCGCCTTGCACTTGTATCTCCCATAAAGAAGGGCAAGGATAAGCAGACATTAATACCTGACATTTGTAGAATGGTTTTTAACTTTTCAAATCGTGGCAATGAGTGTGTTCACTCATTATCCCTGAGGTGGAGGACAAATGTGATGATTCACCATGAACACATAACATCACATGTGCGACTTTGAGACACAGAGTTAAGGGTAGCAGATTTGGGCCAAGAATCCTGACCTCCCAACATCTAGAACAGTCCTTTCCAGGAGGCTGCTTCTTCGGTAGTGGCAGTAGAAATCTCATGCTACCAGGTTTGTCTAACACAAATACATCATTAATGGCAAAAATAGATGCGGTGGGCCGGGCGTGGTGGTGCACGCTTGTAATCCCAGTACTTTGGGAGGCGGAGACCGGAGGATCCGGGTTCGCGGCCAGCCTCAGCTCTTGCTCTGTCTCTCTCTGTCTCTCTGTCTCTCTCTCTCTCTCTCTACTTAGTAAGGCCCTCCGCAACCTCGTGAGACCCGGTTTCAAAATAAAAAGCATAAAAAAAAAGGGCCGGGGGTGTAGCACGGAGGTAGAACGCCCCTGCGTTCAATCCCGGTACCGCAAAAAAAAAAAAAAATAGATGCGGTGGGCGGGGATGTAGCTCAGTGGCAGAAGGCTTGCCTAGCTTGGGTTTGATCCCCAGAATTAGGCGGGGAAAGTAGATGGGGAAATGAGGGGCAAAGCGGCTGGGAATAAAACCCAGATCAATTGTGTTTGTTTTCATTTTTTTTATGTTGGAAGGCTCCAACACACATAAGCAGGAGGGAGGATGGTACAATAAATCCCCATGACCCCCCAGTTCTTATCAACTCACAGCTACTTGTGTGAAACCCAGTTCTCTTGATTCTACTGGTGCCCAGAATGCTAAGCTGCTCACCCAGTGAGTCCAGTGACTGCCAAGGCCCTAACACTTGCTTTGTGCACCCCAAATCCTCCAGTATCCTGGATCGAAATGCCACCGAGGTCACAAGGGATACATTTCAGAGGCAGGGCCTAGGGTAGGATGACTAGTAGAAAAAAGCCACAAAGGCTGGGTGTAGTGGTACACACTTGTAATCCCAGTACTTGGGAGGCTGAGGTAGGAGGATTGCAGGTTCACGGCCAGCCTCAGCAACTTCTGAGGCCCTCTGCAACTTAGTGAGACCCTGTTTCAAAATAAAGAATAAAATAGGGCTGAGGGTGTAGCTTGGAGGTAGAATGCCCCTGGGTTCCATCCCCAGTACTACCAAAAAAAAAAAAAAAAAAGAAAGAAAGAAAAGAAAAAAGCCACAAAGAGTCTTTTGGTGACTTTACACTTGGGGCCTATATCAGAGAAAACACACACCTGACCTGGGATCTCTCTAGCAAGTTTGGGGATTTGAATGAAAATTGCCAAAATGCAGAGATTACATTCAATTCAACCAGTTTTTGTTAAGTGATTCCTACAAGCAAGCTTGAGGACATAAAGATGAAAAAAGATCCTCTAGCTTGAGAGCCTCAAGTCTGAATACCCTGGTATCTCCCTATGAAGGGAGCCAGTTGATAGAGGAGCCCAAAAAAAGAGGTCAAAGGTCACCACAGGCCCAGGACAGCATACTGCTTCCAAGGGTACGGGAGGTATCAGAAGGTAAGCATTTCTGAACGGGTACAATTTCCACTGGGCACTATCGTTTCTTCCCATTATGGTCCACATCCTGAGTGTGAGAACCTTTGGTGACTTCTGCTGGCTAGGGATGGGCTACCACCATCTTCTCAAAGTGCTCTGCTAGATGAGGCTGAGCAGCTGAGCGCCTGCCCAACTGCAAGAAAGGAAGAGCTTTGTGCTTCCTTCTGAGGGTGGAGCTGGGTGGGGGTGTGAGCAGACTTTCCTCCCATCTCCACCCTGCCATATGACTAAACCAGCAACACACATTGGCCTCTACTGGGTATGAGCATCACATTTCACACAATGTTGGGGGAGACAAAGGAAAAGGTGAGCATGTTCTAGACCTTGGGGATCTAAATACCAAAAGAAAGAGCCAGGACAACCAGCATGCCCTGATAACAAAAACAGAGCATAGAACTGAGGTTCCCTGCTCTGGCTCCAAGCAGGCCTGGGTTTGAATACTGGCTTAGGCACTGAGTAATCCTGAGATCTTAAATCACTTGCTTACCTGCTCTGAGCCTCAGTTTCATTTTGAAATCGAAGGCATTAATATTTACAAATGAAGGCAATAACAGGTTAAACCATATGAAACTGTCAATACTTAATTTTTTTCAGGAGCTGGGCATGGTGGCGCACGCTTGTAATCCCAGTACTTGGGAGGCTGAGACAGGAGGATCGCAGGTTCACAGCCAGCCTCAGATACTTAGTGAGGCCCTCCGCAACTCAGTGAGACCCTGTGTCAAAATAAAGAATAAAAAATAGGGCTGGTGGTGTAGCTTGGAGGTAGAATACCCCTGGGTTCAATCCCCAGTACTGCAAAAAAAATTTTTTTTTCAGACCTTCGAAAATGGCAATTTTGACTGGGCATGGTGGCACACACTTGTAATTCCCAGAGACACAGGAGGCTGAGGCTGAGGACTGCAAGTCTGAAGCCAGCCTTGGCAATTTAGACCACATCTCAAAATAAAATAAAAAGGCTGCGCCGGGTGTGGTGGCGCACGCTTGTAATCCCAGTACTTTGGGAGGCGGAGACCGGAGGATCCGGGTTCACGGCCAGCCTCAGCTTTCTCTCTCTCTCTCCCTGTCTCTCTCTCTGTCTCTGTCTCTGTCTCTCTCTCTCTCTCTACCTAGTGAGGCCCTCAGCAACTCCGTGAGACCCGGTTTCAAAATAAAGCATAAAAAAAATAGGGCCGGGGGTGTAGCATGGAGGTAGAACGCCCCTGGGTTCAATCCCCGGTACTGCCAAAAAAAAAAAAAAGGTTGGGTGTAGCCAGGTGTGGTGGTGCATGCTTGTAATACCAATACTTGGGAGGCTGAGACAGGAGGATTGCAGGTTCGCGGCCAGCCTCAACTACTTAGTGAGGCCCTTCCCAATTTAGTGAGACCCTGTTTCAAAATAAAAAATAAAGCCAGGTGTGGTGGCGTCTGCTTGTAATCCCAGTACTTGGGAGGCTGAGACAGGATGATCGCAGGTTCAAGGCCCTCAGCAACTTAGCAAGACCTTGTTTCAAAATAAAAAATAAAATAGGGCTAGAGGTGAAGCTCAGAGGTATAATGCCTGGTTTCAATCTCCAGTAGCTCAAAAAATAAAAATAAAATAAAAAGGCCTGGGGATGTAGCCAGTGGTAGACTACCCCTAGGTTCAATCCCCAGTAAAAAAAAAAAAAAAAAAAAAGGAAATTTCAGGGCTGGGGGTGAAGCCCAGTGATACAGCATTTGCCTAGCATGCATGAGGCCCTGGGTTCCATGAAGAAAGAGAGAGCGAGAGAGAGAGAGAGAGGCAATTTTCTAGATCAAGGATTTTTCTTGAGAATTAGAAGAGATGCTACAAAAGCCTAGCCCCAGTAAGCACTCAATAAGTGACAGCTATTGTTATGAGCAACAAACAAAAGGCAAGCTAGCAGTGCCCTGGGCATAGGAGACAGGGCTCATAGACATGATCCCTACCAGCTCCCCCTCAGACAGGAGGTCGTTAGTTTTTAAAATATCTACTTATTTTTTAATATTGAACAAAAGGGTATAAACTGCAAAGTAAGGCTCCTTCCCACCCCTGTTCTTCAGCCATAGTTCTCCCCAGAGGCAACCACTGTTAAGTGTTCTTTCAGAGATCCAGGGCATATGCATTCATATACATGCTGTGCGCACACACACACACACACACACACACACACACACACGTGACGCCACACTATGGCACACGCCATACTTAACAATATAATTCAGAGATCTCCCTCTATCCATATACATCTCTACCACATTTTCCCTCCATGCTTTATACCGGCTTTAGCATATTCTACCATTCAGCTATTACGTGATCTTATTTAACGATCCCTTATTGACAGACACTTGGGTTTTTTCCAACCTTTTGCTAAAATAAACAAGGCTGCAATGAATATTCAATGAATCTGCATTATGTCATATAGATCAGAGTATATCTGAAAGGTAGTCCTAGAAATGGAATTGTAGGGTTAAGTGATGTACATTTTAAATTGCCAGATAGTCCAAAGTGCCCTCCCCTGAGGCTATCCTAATTCATACTTAGGCCAGCAATAAGCACCTATTTCCCCACAGAGGTCAGTTTTGAACTAGATGATGACAGAAGAGCAAGAAGGCTCAGTTGGGCTGCTCAGAGAGTGCGGGATGGTGGCTCAGCACCAGCCTGCTGTGAAGGCATCCAAAACAGGGGTGAGGGAATTCTGGTATCTTAACATCCACATGCATAAGGCATTCTCCAACCTCTAAGGAGCACAGAGTTCAGCACACAGACACACAGCCTCCTAAAGATAAGGACAACAGAAAAGAGGCAAGCAAGGTGGGGGAGCAGAACATTAACTGGAGGGACACACTAATTCCCTAAGCTGGTGACTTCTGAAGAGGGCAGAAGAGGCACATTTTTTTCAACTCTGTGGTTAGTTTCAGTGAGTTCCAGAGCACAGGGTGCACCCCACCATAACCCAGCTCTGCGCAGAGGGCAATGGGCAGCAGACCAATCTCCACCTTTGGAATTTTAAAAGCTTAGGTTTAATCTTGCGTCTTTCACTCTTTCAGCTACATGACCTTGGGCAAGTCACAACTTTTTCTGAGTCCTAGTTTCCTCCCTTATCAAATGGGGACAACAATATACAGCAATACCGCAATAGATGGTCTATAAAGTGCTAAGTGTTGCTACCGGCACTACACACTGTGTCTGGAAGCCAGACCAAAAAGTTTGATGATCAAACTGACGACTCTTCCATTGAAAGAGCTGTTTTAATGATCTTTCAAGCGTTTTCCTGGAACCAAGGCTCTTTGAAGAAGTTCATAACAAACGCTGATGGAGGAGATATCCTGGCAGGGAGCAATCCAACAGGGAGAGGACTCTCCTTCCAGAGGGGGATCGTCATTGCCTCTGCCACGCCCGTGAAGGCCCCTGGTCCCGGGGCCGATTACTCTCTAAGACTCACGGGACGCAAAGCCCCTGATTTTACTGGGCGCCCAACCTGGTTTCTTTTCCGCTTGGCTGACCTGTCCCTGGGAGTCGAGCCCGACACATAAGGAACCCTAAGAGAAACATCCAGAAATCACAGAAGAAATTACCCAAGATGAGGTGGGGAGGGGAGCGGGAGGGGCTCTGAAAGCGAGCGAGCACCCACAAGGTGGACGCCCGCACGGACGTCCCGCGGGCCCTCCCGGGCGCAACTGGATCGAGCCGGCCCCACAGTGCAGGCGCTCGGCCGCGGCTCGTCCCGGCGGCGCGGGGCTCCGGGGGTCCGGGGGTCCGGGGGTCCGGGCGCCCGCACCTGCCCCGCGGCTCCCAGCCGCACCCGCCGCCCGAGTCCGCGTCCAGGTAGCAAGGCACCTGCTCCGGGGCCGCCCTCCCTCCCGGCCGCGGGGAGCCGGCCCCGCCGCACACCCCACCCCGCCCGGCCCGGCGCGGCGCGGGCGCTCACCTTCGGCACCGCGCGCTCCCGGGCACCGGGCACACAGGCGGGGCCCCCGGCGCGTCGCTGTCCCCCGTCCCGAGCGGCCCCGGGTCTCGGCTGCGCGGCTGCAGGGGGCGGGGGCGGGCCGGGGCCGCGGGGGGGCGCAGGGGGCGCAGGGGGCGCAGGGGGCGCCGGCCGCACGAAGCCCGGCCCCGTCCACCGCGCGCGCCTCCGCCCGCGCCCTCCGCGCCGCACGGCCGGCGCCCGGTCCCGCCGGCGACTCGCGGAGAGGCACAGGAAATGACCTCAGCAGGCTGCAGCCGCCACCTCCCGCACCGCGGGCTCGTCCCGGCCGCGGGGTCCCGGCCGCGGGGTCCCTGCCCCGAGCCCCCCGCCCGGAGACCCCCGCCCCGAGATC